>ML682074.1:203141-296911 GCA_007922195.1 Podocnemis expansa | reverse complement strand
TAGACTCGACTAGAATCATGGGGTTGGAAGGGACCTCATGCGATCACCTAGGGCAAGCCCTTGGGGTTTGAACCCCGGACCTACTGCAGGCAAAGCAGCTCCCACCCCGTGCACTGGGTGCGTTTGGGTGCATAAAGCAAATCTGGCGTGGCGGGCTGGCAGGGCGCCCCATGCTGCACGCGCAGCGGAGGCTCCCGCCCTTCCCTGCCCGGCGCGCGGGGCAGACCGCGCGTGCGCGGCGCAGAACCCGCCGGCGGGAAAGGAGGCGGGCGGCGCGCGCTGCCGGCGTCTCCTGGCAACCGCGGCCGGAGCTCGCGCCCGCGCCGCGTCCCCATGGCAACGCGGGCCTGCAGAGCGCAGGGGGCCCCGCCCCGCCGCCTGCTGCACAACCAGGCACGGCCCGGGTGTGAAATATCCACCCCCTCACACCCCGCACG
Source organism: Podocnemis expansa (assembly GCA_007922195.1). Lineage (NCBI taxonomy): Eukaryota > Metazoa > Chordata > Testudines > Podocnemididae > Podocnemis > Podocnemis expansa. Next base: position 296,474 of record ML682074.1, on the reverse strand, counting down.
GCGGCTGTGGGTTTGCAGAGGCAAGGGGCAGTGTTCATTGTCCATTTTGCCTCCTCTCCCTGAGGCCGCCCCTTTCACCTGATACGAGGTAATGTGGCCTCCCCTCCTCTGGGGCTGGGTCCTAAAATCTGCATCCGTCCAGGGGCTCTGATTTGTGCTGCAGAGGGACCTGATCCCACGCCTTACACTGCCCTGCATTTCTTCTCACCCCATCCCGTAAATTCTCCCTCTTCCAAGCGTCTGACCAAGTGGGATTTTCTCCCACGAAAGCTCATGCGATAAATAAACCGGTTAGTCGTTAAGTGCCACAAGACGCCTTGCTCAGATGGCGGCCGTGATCTTTGTGCGGGGACGGCTTGCCCCCCGGGAAGGTAATTTTATGGCTGGGGAGGTTATACCGTGCGTTAATATCAATGATGGTTTTCCTCTCGCTCTCTGAGGTCTCCGGCTTCAAAGCCTCTGATGAAGTGGGATTTTCTCCCGTGAAAGCTCGTGCAATAAATTTGTTAATCTTGAAAAGTGCCACAGCACTCCTTGTTTGTTTTAATATTTAATGGGTGTTTGAATTCTCCTCTTCTGCAGGTCGCTGTGTGGTATTTATTGCTGAAGAAAATGTCAATGTAAGGGCCAGGCCTTTTGAAAGTCTACAGAGGGCTGGGCACCTGTTAGTCTATATACAGCAAAAATAACGAAAAGTCTGGTAGCACCTTAAGGACTGAGACGTTCGTTAGTCCTTAAGGTGCCACAGGACTCTGCATTGTTTTTGCTCTCATTTAAATGCAGATTAAACATGAGCGTAGATGTGGCGACAGTAACATCACACGCTTAGTTTTGTGGCAGCTTAAAGACTAACAGATTTCTTCCAGCATAAGCTTTCATGGGCTCCAGCCCACTTGGAGAGATGTTCTTGTTGTACACAGGCTAACTTAGTTACCCCGCTGAAACTTTTAGTTTTGTTTAGTAAAGAAAAAGAAATCAGTACTCACGTATTTGGGCTCCTTATGTTGCCATGGAAGAACGTATGGGTATGTCAACATTGCAGCTTGGAGCAGGCAGACAGACTTGTGCTAGTCAGGTTTGAGCTGTTATTGAATTAAAGTGCCAAGTCTAAAAACTTTGTATCAAAGTGGTGATTTTGGGGGGGGGTTTGCCCCTCAAGGTTGCATTCTTTCAAGTGGATCAATCTTACCATCAGGACTGCTGACTATTGAACTGAAACTTGAAGGATGGAATAGGTCTGTGATTTGTCAAAAAAAAAGCAATTATTTTTATTTGAGTTATTTTAAAAGTTTGTGTTTCTGAACATTCATATCTTAAACTCATTCCAAGTAGAACTGAAATAATGTGTATGTAAGGAGTTTGATTTCACTCTCTGGGTATGTCCGTGCATAGGTTTTATATTGAAGTAACACTTTTTTTTTTCGATTTAAAAACGGTTAGGCCCACATGATGTTTTCTTGTTTCGAAATGACAAGCTCTGTCATTTTGAAACATGAAAAGTTAGAGTGATTCAATAAAACCTGGGTTGAAAATGAAACAACGGTTAGATCAAAACTGTTGAATCAAAATAAGGCCGTGCGGACACATTATTTTGATATAACGGTTGTTTTGATTTAACAGTTTTGTCCTTCTCCTTCCTGGGGTGCCTTTCCCTTGTCATGTATTGGGTGGGGGCATGGCCCTTATAGGGGACCATTTTGCTACACCTCCCATGGTGCCCTTCTCCTAAATCAAAATAGCAAGTCCTGTCCCTGGATGTGTTATTTCAATTTGAGTTTAGGTGTGAACCTGTTAAATCGATTTAACTTAAATTGATTTAATGAGTTTTATAGTGATTCAATTAGATCACTTTAAGTTAACTTGATTTAACTATCTGTGTGTGGACACAGCCTCTGAGTATCTGCCTCCCAGTCCTGGTCTATAATACAAAGCTTTGCATTATTTGTCTCCTGTTGATGTAAACACCATGCAGTAACACCACTTCCCAAGTGACATTGAACCACGGGGTACATATTATGGTCAATGTGGTGCACTGTAGACCCCATGTGATTTCTGTTCCTAACAGTCCTCTAGCAGCTGTCCCACAGTGCCTGAGAGTGATTGTTTAGTCACAACTGTGAACTCTACTGCCTAGGAGTCATGAGGATCAGAAGCTACCCACCCTTACTAAAAAGTCCGCATGTCATTTGAGTACCTTTTTCTGATTGCCCTGCTTGTGGAGCACACCATGAAACTGCCAAACCAACCACGCTCCAGACGTATTCTTCCTGCTTGGACTACCCACAAGGTATTGGATTTCCTCGGCCTGTAGGGAAAAGTAGAAACTGAATGGGGATGCAGGTGAAGGGGTGTGAGAGAAGTCAGCAGCAATAACATGAGAAAGTGAAGAACTGCAGCAGGCATAGCAGAGAGCCAGGTGGCCAAAGATCTGGTGCTGGTCTGCAGGCCGGCTGCTGTTATAATGGGCTGTGTGCTGTGCTTGTTGGTGACTCTCTTGGTACCCCACAGAACGGCATGGCTACCACTGAAGAGTCTGAGCCTGAGACCCTGCTTTGAACGGTAAGGAAGAGAATGGGGGATGTGTGATTGCGAATGTTCAGCTATGCTACAGACCAGGACCTGTTTGAAGCTCCACTGCCGTCTAGTCAGTGCCAGCAGCAGAGCTTGGGCAAGCAGGGAAAGGCGCTTGGGTGAATGGAGTTCTCATTACAGTGATTAATGCATGGGTGGCTTTTGGAGCTCGCTCTGGGGAAGGCGGCTCCAAAGCTCCAGCCCCTTCCCTCACCCACGTTTCTTCACCGCCGGCACAATCTGGGTCCTGCTGCTGGGGCCAGGACCCGATCCTGATGCTGGTGGTGGCCCTGGGTCCCTGTCAGAGTCCACACTTGCAGTCATTGGTGGCAACAGGTCCCTGCCTGGGGCTGGATCCCACCACTAGCGGTGGCCTTGAGTCCCATCCGGGGCTGGCTCCCAGCTGGGGCCAGGTCTTGTCCATGGTGGCAGCCCTGGGTCCTCGACTGGGGCCAGATACTGCTGCTGGCGGTGGCTACTCTCTGCCTCCCTGCTGAGGCAGGCCCATTGGGGAGGCAATGCCTCCCCTGCCTCTTATAGCTATGCCCTGTATTGGCGGTGCCCACCCCAACACAGCAGGAGGTGGATATTCACTTTTCTACAGTTTAGTCATACAAAATGATGCAGAGTTACCTAGTTTTCATTCCCTTGTAGAGTTAGGAAAGGGGGCCCTGCAGGGCAGTTTGCTTATGTGTACAGGGTTGTCCCTCAAATCCTGAGAGATCTCATTGAAACTTTCAGAGGTGCTTTGCACTTCACTTGCAAAGGTTTCTAGGATGGCATGGCACTCTTATTTCTTCTTCCGTGGTAGGACGCTTCCCCACACCAATCCACAGTGATGCCAGCAGGCACCATTGCAGTAAACAGGCTAGCAGCAAGTGAGCCCTGGTGACTTTGGGATGCCAGCAGTAGCCCTGGGTCTTTGTTAACCTCAGAAGCAAGGTATCGGCTAAAATCATCACTGCCTGTGGAAAATAGTGCCGATACTGCATACCATTGCCCTGCTTTCATACTCAGGAAATAGGGGCCAAGACTTCATTGTTTCATCCAACAGAACGGTTCACTGATTTCCCCTGTGCCCCTGGTCATGCTCACCATGGCTGGGACTGGAAAGCAGTGCTGTGCACAGGTGCCCTGGGGCTGAAGTGTCCAAAAGCATGATTTGTTCTAGGAGAGCAAAGAAAAGGAATTCTGAAACTTAACTTTCACTTTCCATAGTGCCTATAAATACAGTGACACCTTTGTGTATTTTATCTGTGTTTGCTGTGGTGGTGGCCTTGAGGGGTCCCTTCCCATACCCATGAAAAGCCTGACTGTGATAAGGAGAATAAAAAGAGGACCTAGGAGAATATGTTGTCTGAGATCATAGAATCCTGGGTTTGGAAGGGACCTCAGCAGGGCATTTACTCCAACCCCTGCTAAAAGCAGGACCATGCTCACTAAATCACCCCAGCCAGGGTTTTGTCTAACCGGGCCTTAAATGTTTCCAAAGACGGAGATTCCACCACCTCCCTAGGTAACCCATTCCAATGCTTCACCACCCCCCTAATGAAAAAGATTTTCCTAAGATCCAACCTTGACCATCCCAGCTGCAACCTGAAATCACTGCTCCTTGTTCTGTCCCCTGCTACTACTGAAAACAGCCTAGCCTCCCTCCTCTTCGGAGCACCCCTTGAAGTAGTTGAATTAGGTTGCTCTCAGATGCCCCCTCAGTCTTGTTTTCTGCAGACTAAATAAGCCTAGTTCCTTTAGTCTCTCCTCAGAAGTCACGTGCCCCAACCCCCAAATCATTTTCATTGCTCTCCGCTGGACTCTTTCTAATTTGTCCACATCTTCTCTGTAGTGCAGAGCCCAAAACTGGACACAGTATTCCAGATGTGGCCTCACCAGCGCCAAATAGAGGGGAATAATCACATCCCTCGATCTGCTGGCAACACTCCTACTGATGCAGCCCAATATGCCATTGGCCTTTTTGGCAACAAGAACACATTGTTGACTCAGATTCAGTTTCCCATCCACCGTAACTCCCAGGTCCTTTTCTGTAGTGCTCCTACTTAACCAATCAGTCCCCAGCCTGTAGCAATGTGTGGGATTTTTCTGACCTAAGTGCAGGATTTTGCACTTGTCCTTGTTGAACTTCATGAGATTTTGTTTGGCCCCAAAGCTCCAATTTGTTCTGGTCTCCCTGCATCCTATCCCTGCCCTCCAGCATGTTTACCATTCCCCCCCCACAGCCTGGTGTTGTCCGTGAATTTAATGAGCCTGCAATCTATCCCATCATCCAGATCACTAATGAAGATATTGAACAGAACTGGCCCCAGGACAAACCTGTGGGGCGCTCCGCTAGTTACTGGTTGCCAACTAGACATTAAGCCAGGGAGATACTGGGAGCCAGTGCTGCTTTACACCATGAACAGAGGTGCTGCATGAAAAAAGGATAGCATGAAAAAAGGCCCAGGAATCCCAGTGAGAAAAGGAGAGGGAAATGCACAAGGACAGAATGGAGCGTCCTTGACAGCAAATGCAGATGCTGCAGCCTCTTAACCTATTGGTTTGGCAAACTCGGGCTTACCTCCTGTTGTTATCAGTGAAGAATTCCATTTTAGCACCTCCTTGTGCCCCCAGCTTTCTGTGTGGGGCTGTGTCTGTTCACCTATCACTCCATGCTGGAGAGCAGAAAGAAAAGCTTAATGTAAACTGACGTGAAAGAGCCATGGTTGCTCTATGTATTAGGATGAATGGAATGAAAAGCACTTAAACATTCTTCCCCCTTGTAACTTCCGTTCTGTTAATTTGTTTCAGAATTTTTTATTGCGTGTTGTTTGTTTAATTGCACATAGGTTTTTTGCACTGGTTATGGACTGCAATAATTTTTTGAAGGGCGAGGGCAATTAATGCATCTTTTTACTTCACAACTAATGCTGCTAAATGTCTTTAAGTAGTGAAAGCACCCATGACTTGTTATAGATCTAAAGGGGTAGCTGTGTTACTCTAGTCCAGCAAAAAAAAAAGTAGCCTGGTGGCACTTTTAAAGACTAACACATTTATTTATCGCATGAACTTTCGTGGGAGAAAATCCCCTCTGTTATGGCTCCTTCGCAGAGATTCACACACATGTATCCTACAGGGTGAATTAGTAGAACACACTTGTAGTTGGTATTATCACTAAAGATCACTCTGAGTTTGTCTTTATGAAAGAGTTAGTGCATGGCAAACCGGGATGTAAATCTACAGCACATTGGCCTGCCATGTATTAATAGGTCATATGGACATTCCTACAGTGCACTAAAAGGTCCATAGTACATTTAACTGACTGCTTTATCTCGGTTTTGTGGGGGCCCAGATTCTATATGATAAACACATTAGAAATGCATTAAACTGTCCACTAAATTGTTTTTTATTTTCAAGCTATCATGTCAACTCATCTAAGTCTCCACGAACAGTATTTGCAAGCCTGCCAAGAGTCAAGCGAGCCAGAAAACCCTTTCATTGTGCGCATGCTTGAAGAAGCTGAGAAAGCAGATATAACGTGAGGAAAAAATAAATAGCACATTTTAAATATTTCTGAAGGCTTTGGAGAGAGTAACAGGACCGGGAATGGAATGATGAGTAAGGAAAGTTCTCTGGAGTTGTAGGATTAAACACAAATCAGCCTTTTGGGATTTTGATTTTATTGCAGGAGTTTGGGTTTAATTTCAGTTGACACCAGCTTGGCAAAAGTCTCTAGCTGCCTTTCTGTGCCAGGCAGAAATCCAAGTACAAAACATTTAGGGCAATCAGTGGTTTTCAAACTACATGAGCTCTCATCAGGGTATACATGAGAACAATCCTGTAATGGCAGACAGTGCCTTTTATTTAGTACAGAGGTTTTCAAACTGGGGCACCCCCCCCTCAATTGGGCATGGAGGAACATTCAGGGGGCTAAGTGGCAACAGCAGACAGCATGGGCCAGCCTAGGCAATGGGGCTGGCAGAGGCAGGGCCACCTCCACACCAAGACCTGTGGTGGGGCTCAAGGAGAGCCTGCCATCCCTGCCCCCAGTTCTTCTCAGCAGGTCACCCAAATTTAAGCTGAACCCCCTCCTTTGACTTACAATTTTTGGTTGTGCTCCCCCTGACGCAGACAAGCTGGGTGGCCTCCTGAGATGAGTTGGGGGGTGCAGGTGACACTCCCCACCCCCCCCGAGCCCTGCTACTTGGCATCGCTGTTCTCTCCCCCCCCCCCAAGCATTTCTCCGTGCCCCCAATTTGAAAACTTCCAGAAGCTGTTGCTCAATGGAAGGCAGAATTTGGTGGGAAACGTGGGCTGGCTTGAGCCATAAGCACATAAGTCTCCACGCTAGGGCCAGCTCAACCCATAAGCAACTAATGCAGTGGCTGGGGGTGCCAATGCCCTAGGGGTGCCACAGCGCCATGCCAGGGGCAGGACGAGCCAGCCCAGAAGCTGGACCCACTATCTCGCCCCTCCCCAAGCCGGCCACTCCACCCTCGGGGGTGGAGCAGGCTGGCCCATGGGGCAGGCTTCGCTTTCTCGCCCCACCTCTGGGCTGGCCCTCCCCGCTCCTAGGGAGGAACAGTTGGCCCACGGGAGAGTGGAGCCCAGTTTCTGGGCTGGCCCGCTCTGCCCCTAGCCCAGCTGTTCCCTGCCCTGGAGGTGGGGAGAGCCAGCAGGAGTGGCGGCCGGGTTCTGCACCCCCCTTGCGAGTGGGAGCGTGAAACCAAAAGGCAGCTTGGGGCACCACAGCCCCTTGAGCTGGCCCTGTTCCACACACACTCACCTCTGTGTAGGTCAGATGGGGACACGCAGTAGACTACGTCATTGAGAAAAGGGTAAAAAGTCTGAGAACTGCTGACTGAGGATAATGCCTTTATTTTTCCTATGGCCGTCTCTCCTTGCTTCTGATTAGCACATGCCTCTTTTTATCCCTTTCCCCATGCAGTTTATGTCTCACTTGTAAGTTGCTGAGCCTAAATAGGTTCAACAGCACCTGATTACCTCCAGCTGGTTCCCTGAGCCAGTGGTTCTCAACCTTTTGCAGGTTGCAACACACTTGGTGGCATGTCGTGACTCCATGGTTCACACTAGCCCATTCCCCCCAGGTCAAATCCAGCCATCTCTCCAGTTCTCTGTGGCACACTTACTGCTGTGTGGCAACAGAGTAATGTGTCCCGACACAGTGGTTGAGTACCACTGCCCTGAGCCATTCCTGTCTGGGAATTAAAAATCAACCTCACACTCAACCTTTCCAGGCTATTGCATCCCTCCCAGGAGTCTGATTTGTCTTTAGAACCCAAGTTTCAACTCACATAAATACTACTTGATTACAAAATCAGACACAAGAATACAAAAGTGCCACAACATAGCATTGCTGAAAAATTGCTTATTTTCTCACTTTTACCATACAATTATAAAATACAAAATTGGAATATACATATTCTATTTACATTTCACTGTATAGTAGAGCAATATAAACAAGTCATTGTATGAAATTTTAGTCTGTATGATTTTGCTAGTGCTTTTTATGGAGCCTGCTGTAAAACTAAGCTGATATGATTTATTGGAACAACTGCTGGTGGTGTGAGAGAGAGAAGCTTTCAAGCCACAGTGGGTTCTTCTTCAGATCTGGAAGAGAAACTCCCAGCATCAGAGCAAAATGCAAGGTGGAACAGGTTGTTTAGCGTACATAGTTGCACATAGTCTAAAGAACCATATCAGCCCCCAGACCTTTTCCTTTGAGAATATCTTGTGGCAGCTGAGTGCCTGGCTGTAGATAACAGATAATTTGGTGTGAGGGGTGGTCTGAAGGAAGATGATATAGAGAAAATGGAAACAAAGCTGCTTTCTCCTGTGCTCAGGTATTAAGAGTAGGGTGGAATAAACAAAGGAAAAGGTAAAGGAGAGAATAGGGCTTCCAGAATAAACTCCTGAATCATCTTGTCACTGAAATTTTAAAGGTGGTCTTGTGGCACTACAGTGTATCAGGCTGCCATAATGAATGGTTACAAAATACAGTTAGTAAAGGATTGTTCTCCGTGGATATTTTTGGGATCCAGATTTCACAATGCTGATAAATATACTGGTGATGGAAAGCACCCTTGTATCTTTGTCCTGTGATACATATAGGACTAATATTTTCCATACAGAAGTTTTTCTCCTTCCATCTTTATGTTTCAAAGTAATTCTGTATTATGACAGATTGGCAAAAGGGATCACATTAAAAATAGCTGGAAATAACCGCTTGGTGCCAGTACAGAAGGTTATGGATGAGGATTTTCAAGTGCTCGCCTGCATCTTAACCAATAATACGTTTGTTACAGGTAGGTTGTCTCATTTCAGTACTTATTTCTTTATAAATTTATAAAGAAACATTTCTGAGCCTTGGTTCTTTGCATTTTCCTTCAGGTAGAGATCTGTTAGTTATTAAGTGTTGTTAGTTGTATTTTTATGTGTATTCTTTGCCTTTCAGGTCTGGACCTTAGATACAATGTATTAACTGATGTTGGAGCAGAGCATGCTGCAAAATTCCTTCAGGTAGTTTACTCTGTGCCAGAATAGTTGATTTTTACTTCAGGTTTGTGGTTTCATTGGACATGACAACATTCATGTGCAATATATTGGTGACAGAATGTATTTGTTTTTTTTTAAATTTTAGGAATCTTGGCTTTTCGTATCTGAATCTGTCAATTTGGGGTATCAGATTGCATTCACCATAGAATTTTTGCAGTTGTTTCAATATATGTAGTCTTTATAATACAGTCTGCAGAAGACACATTTCTATGACATTTTGATAATACATGTACATGAGAAAAAATTAATGGACATGGATGAAACCATACATCCTTAGTATGTATGGAAACCTAAAAACATAGGCTTACACTGTCATTCCAAAGCAAGCTATGTGAAGAAATCCCTGTTATCTACAACTCCACAGCTATGGAGTCCACTTATTGCTGCAGAATTGTGCTGTGAAACTAAACTTTTATTTTTAAAAGAAAATGCGTACTTCTAGCTCTAACAGTTGTGTGGAAAGTCTTGAGAATGTGATCACAGCATGTAAACCAATGCAGTAGGGCTTTTCTGAGTCTGCTGACAGCCTGAATCAGTATCTCTACGGCAGCTATCCCACTCTTCTCAATGTGCTTTTAACTCAAATCAAAGGATGACCATTTAAATATCAACAATATTCACCTTTTTATTGGTGATCATTTTAGCACCAGTAAAAGTTGTTATCTCCCAGTTCCAAGCTGAGTCATACATCTTTTAAGTATTTAAGTCCCCTCCCAAGTTGCTTAAACCTCCAGTTTCTCCTTTGTTATCTCTATGATATGGTTATTTGTTGCAGGCACAAAAACCTTTATTGTAAAGGCATTGATTTTAGGCAGAACTGTTTTTAAACCAGTGTCTTTCAAAACCACATGAGGCATCTGCTCTGTAAAATGAGACAATGCTTTGTGAAATGTGTTCTGGAGCTTGATGGTGTTTTTCTTTGTGTGTACTCTAGGAAAACTCAACCTTGCGCTACCTCAACCTGATGTTTAATGATATTGGCACAAGGGGAGCAGAATTGATAGCTAAAGCATTATATGTAAGTATTCATCTGTATACTGTAGTAATTGTGACAAAAGCATCTGATTGGGTGTTACATCTTCAGATAGACAACACTAATTCTCTCATCAGTGTCAAACCCTTCTCTTTCCTTACATCCAGTGTTTTGCTGTAATAAAAAGATTTCCTGTCTTCTCAAGATAGAGTGTTTCTCTCCTACTTTTAGATTATCTTTCAGAAGAAGAAAAAAATGCCCTCTGCAATCACCTATATTCATTGATTTCAACTATAAAATATCCGGATGTATTTGGGAAAATTTTGAAGCTGAACAATAAAGCCAAATCTCATGTATTTCACCAAAATTTGATGGGACAAAGTTTCACACAATTCTATAAATAGCAAAGACACTTTTTAAATTTTTCTGTTAAGTTCAGAAACTTGCTACCAGGTGATAGTTGCAGTTACTTGCCTATTTTTAGTTTTGATTTTAAATTTTTCTTTTCTTGTGGTGTCCTTATTTACCTTGACATCAGTCAATGTCACATATTAGCATTATAAAATGTTTTGTAATCTTATATTTAAATTGCTTATAATAGATTTTTCAGCACAATTTCTGTTATAGTGGCACTGAGGAATTAAAAAAACTCATAGACCCAAAGACTCTAAGGTCAGAAGGGACCAGTATGATCATCTAGTGCATACACTACCGCTAAGAATTGATACAATGCCGATTGAAGTCAACGGAAGAAGTTTCATTCACTTCAGTGAATTTTGGATCAAGCCCTTAGTTTGCCAACAAAGGACTCAACCCTAAAGAGGCCTATGAACAAGCTTAATATGAATGATGAATAATGAATAATTCCACTGAAGTCAGGTGACTTTAGTGGGCTTTGATTATTCATGTGATAAAGGCAGAGAAAGACCAGCAAACATTTAGGTTTCTACATGAAAACATTTGCCTGTTAGCTAAATATGTGAAATGATATATTATAATAAAATATAATGTGAATGGGTTTGACTTGATTTTGAAGCAGTTTGTGTCTAGGCTGGCAATTTAGACATGAATATCAGTCTGGAATTCTTTAATAAACTTACTGAAGTTGAGCGATTATAGTGGAAAAACAGATAACCATAGACCCTTGTGCTCATGAGTAGACCTTACTTAGGCAATTTGTCCCAGTGAAAAGATAGGCAGTTACTTAGTTACTGTTAACAGTTGGCAGTGGTCCTTTCAGAAGAGAAAGTTTTGGTTTTTTGCCACAGTTAATAAATCTATACTAAAATCTACAATGTTACAGCTTAGACTGTTTCAGGGAAATCCTTTTAAATTTTCTTGCCTAGAGAAATGAGACGCTCCTACATCTGAGAATGACTGGCAACAAAATTGATAACAAAGGTGGGATGTACTTTGCTTCAATGCTGCAAATTAATTCAACTTTAGAGAAGTTAGATCTTGGAGACTGTGATCTGGTGAGTAAAGTAAAATTATCACTTAAACTGCAAACTAATAGTTTTTCAAGTGTATTAGAAGGGTCCTGAGGTTGAAATGAGCGGAAGGTGGTGTTGTTTGTTATGTATAGTGTGATAGCTGAAGATATCACAAACTATCCTGTTGCAACCAGCCAGATGGACTCAGAAGGGCCTTTAGCATAATGCGTCCATAGGGGTATGTGATGTAGTACATCATAGCCTCCAGCTGTCTGCTCCTTTACTCCCTAAGAGCCAGTAGGGGAGTTTGACTGTGCACTGTACTCTGGTTCAGCTTAAGATTTGTCACATCATTTTGAACTCATGTAAGAGATTCCTTATTCCCTAATGACTCTTTTCATTCTAAAACAGCTACTGCAGGTGTTTGAAGCATTGGAAGCTGAATTCCCTTTTAAGAGATGCTCTCGTCTCATTATCAGCCACAGTGCATCAAAAGCAACATTGGTGGGTGCCCAAGAGTCCCCCCAGATGGAGTTAGAGTCACACTACCCAGTTTAGTCGTCAGGCCATCCACATGTGGCAGCGGTTCTTTCCTGGAGAACGGGGCTACTAATAGAAGAAATGAGGGTTTCTAGAGCAAGGTAAAAGAAGCAAGGAGTCCTGTAGTATCTGAGTGAAGACACCCATGCAAAGAGAGATTTCATTTTAAGCTTACTGATATTTCTGGTGCTCCCAACAGTGGTGTCGCTGGTGCTAGGGATAGGGGGCTAGTGCCCCGTGTCTGCCACCAGGCCAGCCATGGCAGTGGCTGTCTTCCCCATCCACGTCCCTGGCTGGGGGTCCGGGGCCGGGCTGTCCACTGCAGGAGCCCGAGCTGGGCCCTGCCTAGGGTCCTGAGTGGGGTTGGGCTGGGGCCCTGAATCAGGATGAGAGGGGGCACATGTGGGGCCCGCAATGGTCCTGGCTCCTAAAGAGAAAAGTGAAAATACCTTTAATATTTAAAGGTATGGCAAGCATGCATACTGGGAAGATATAGTCACTGCTGATAAACATGCCACTTAGAGGCTTTGGATAATTACATTTCTGTGCTTGAGTTAAATCAGTTTAAGGGAATGTCACCAGCTTCATGGTATGATTATAAAAACAGGAGCATAACCAGCTTGTCAAATGACAGTGTCTTTTGACAGGGCAGAGTGTTACAGAAGTATGACAGGGGGGAAAGAAAATAAATGTCGGAACTGGTGGCTACAGTAGAAACACACTAGTTTGATTTCATTAATGTGCACACTTCTTAATTTTCATGTGCAAGATGATGCATAATCAGTTAATATGAATATATTTAATTGAAGAGTGTTGACTTAAGGAGTTCTCATTTATTCTGCCCCTTGGCCTTGGCGTAGGGAGCCAGGCATTCCTGAATCTTAACCCAAACCCTAGCCTGAGGAGTTCTGTCCTCCAGAACCAGAACCCTTTGCCCAAGATCCCTATGTGCCATAAATGTAGCTTGGAGGATGTTACTTTCCCCACCCTTAATAGTTACCCAAACCCTAAATGCTCCAACCCCAACTGTAGCCTGGGGAGCCCTGTACACAAAAGCCTCACTCTACCTCAGTGCAATCTACCTTCCAAAACCCTAATCCAGGGAGGCCAACCCACCTCGCTTCAGCCTTTGTTTAGGCATCCCCTATCCATCCTATCCTTGTCCAGAAGGTTATGCTTTCCACAACGCCTAGCTAACCCAAGCTGGGGGTGCCATAGCCTCTATAACCCTCACTCTAGCCTGGAGAGGCCTCCTTACTTGAACACTAATCCCACCCCACCCTACCCACCAGAAACGTACTTTTAGCCTCAGGAGTCCTATCCAGCTAATTTAGCTGGGACCCCTAAATTCCACAACCCTAACTCTAGTGCAGTGGGGCAACTGACTTGAGCTAACCTTTGTCCAGGGAGTCTGTCCTAGACATAAACACTTGAACACCAACGCTAGCTCTGGAAAGCCTGCTCTTAACAATCACAGCCCTAGCTGATGAAGGCCAACCCACCTTATCCCAGCCCCCAGCTCAGGAAGGCCTATCTGAACCCAAACCCTAGGTCAAGGAGGTCTATCCATCTGAACCCAAACCCTAGCTCAGGAAGGCCTATCTGAACCCAAACCCTAGGTCAAGGAGGTCTATCCATCTGAACCCAAACCCTAGCTCAGGAAGGCCTATCTGAGCCCAAACCACAGCTCTGGGAGGCTGACCCATCTGAACCTTAGGCCTCACCAAGTGAGCCCTACCAACTCTCAACTACCATCCTACCCTCCACAGCCCTAAGTGTTGCCCAGGTAGCCTTGCATTCCACAAGCCCATCCCTAACCCAGGTTGTTCCGCTCCTTATCCCTGTGATATTACCAACAATTTTATCCCATGCATCAGAGGTTCCCAACATTTTCTCTGCTGTGGCACACCTTGCTACCTTTAATTAGTTTGAAGCACACCACCATATAGTTTCCAAATGAACTCATGAATATTCATGAGCCAGCGATCTAATCCAGAGCTCTTGGAGTAGTTTTTTTCAAAAAATTTTGTGGCACACCTGCTCGCATCGGATGGCACACTAGCTGGGAACTGCTGCCATACATTACACATTGGAAGTAAGTGTTCTGTTAAGTACATAAACCAAACATTGTAATCAAATAAATGTCCACCTATCGCTTTGTTAGGCGTTTTCCTTGCCTTTCTGAATGTTTCTTATACTCCAAGTTATCAGATTCTGTTTGTGTTCAACAAGTCTCCCAGTAATTGCTGCTAATTAGTTCCCTTCCATTCTCATAACAGCCTTAGCCAGTTTATCACAAGACACATGGAGCCAAAAATAATAGTATTTCTAACTCATGTCATTTTGATATATATGATCTTCTAAAAATACATCCTGTATAGCATCTTTGGTATGTGGCTTTATAGTAACCAGGTTTCTTTAAAGAGTTTTTCTTTTTGTTTTCAGGGTACACAAAGTCTAATAGCAATAGCAACAGTAATCAGTCGTAACAAAGGAATGAAAGCACTAAACCTTAACCGTCCCATACTGTACAGCCAAGAGGTATGTGCATAAACTGTAGGGTCAGTTAAATTAAACTGATCTGTGCCTAGAGCAGCTCAATTGGCATCCATTGGATGATCAGCACGTGTTTAAATGTGGTCTAAATGGGCAATACAGAACAAGAATGGGTTTCTTTTGTCACTTATAATAAGGTAAATTTGAATGTGTTGGGTTATACTAGTATGACTATGTCCGTTTAAATTCTTGCCCTGACTTATGCTGTGTAGACTGAAGGTGCTGAACCATGGCTTTAAGACCCTAATTTTAGGCTCCTGCTTTTGAAAAAAATCTAAACCAGAATGAACACCACACTATATGAGGAGAGGAGCCCAGTCCAACACCCAGTGATGTTTATGGGAGTCTTCTCATTTGTCACTTCTCTTTGGTTTATAGACTTCTCCATTGTGTTTTCCTCACTGAATCCTCTTCTAATTTATTGTCTTAACCAAAGGTGATAACTTTGAAACAAATTCACTGTCTCTTATAGAGGCAGGATCTATTTTTTTTTTCTGTGGTTAATCCCCCTTAGAGAGTCTTTTGGCCTTCATAAAATAATCATTGATGCCTAATTCTGTCACACTATTGACATCAGTGGAAGTTGGATCAAGTCCTTAAACAGTGTGTCATGGAAACTTGCAAGAGAAATGATCACAGTGCAGGAGAGAACTAACAGTTGTGAGAGTGTGAACCTACCTGAGATTTGTGCTGCAATAAGGTACAGTTCTGTAAATCTGCAGCCACATTTTGGTAACTTTCACAATTTTTCCAGTGACCTATATATATATGTATATATATATATATATATATAGTAATACATCAGAAGAAAGATTATTAAAGGCCAAATTCTGTTGGATGTGTGTGAACATCTGCCGTTGACTGCAGAGAAAGGCATTTGGCCCCAAGAACAGGCCTGATGTTAAGATTATAGTTTAACTGAGATATTATTTTTAGGAAGAGACGACAGTTCACATAGCTCTGATGATGAAAAATAACTCTTGTCTTACGGAGCTGCATTTGTGCAAACATGAAATGAAGAACTTTGGTGTGGAGCGACTGTGTGATGCACTGTATGAAAACCACAGCCTGCGATATCTTGACCTCAGCTGGTAAAAGATTAACCCTTTTTGTTTAAGTTGCACAAATCTAGAGCATGGTCGAGTCTGTGTATGATGCAATATAAATATTACTCATAGATTCTAAGGTCAGAAGGGACCAGTATGATCATCTAATCTGACCTCCTGCACAATGCAGGCCACAAAACCTCACCCATGCACTCCAGCAATAAGCTTCTAACCTATGACTGAGTTACTTACATACTCAAATCATGATTTAAGGACTTTAAGATACAGAGAATTCACCAGCAGGTGAGTCATGCCCCACGCTACAGAAGGCAACCCCCCCCCCCAAAGCCCTAGCCAATCAGCCCTGGGAGAAAATTCCTTCCCAACCCCAAATATGTCGATCAGTTAAACCCTGAGCATGTGGACAAATCTCACCAGCTAGATACCCAAGAAACAATTCTCTGTAATAACTCAGGACCCACCCCATCTACCCTCCTTTCTTAGGACACTTGCATACCCACCAACAATAGCCAAAGATCAAAGACAGTCAATTTCCAAAGCAGGCCATCCCATCATACATCGCTTTCATAAATTATCGAGCTCAGTTTTGAAGGCAGTTATGTTTTTCTGCCTCCACAGCTCCCCTTGGAAGGCTATTCCAGAACTTTACTCCTCTGATGGTTAGAAACCTGCATCCAATTTCAAGCCTAAATTTTCTGATGGACAGTTTTGTCCCTTTCTTTCTAGGGTGGATTCTTCTTGCTTTTGCAGGCTTTGTCTGTATTACTCCTCAGCCCTCAAGGTGGTGCCAACAGTTTGTCA
Organism: Podocnemis expansa; assembly: GCA_007922195.1. Taxonomy (NCBI): domain Eukaryota; kingdom Metazoa; phylum Chordata; order Testudines; family Podocnemididae; genus Podocnemis; species Podocnemis expansa. The sequence continues at coordinate 279,966 of ML682074.1, read as the reverse complement.
TCAGGACAGGCTTCAGTTGGAAACTGATGCCATCACACACGCCCCCTTCATGCACACATCCAAACTAAGGTCATACATCCAAGTGAAGTTTCAGCGAAAGTTAGGCTGAGCAATGCAAAATGAAGTAAACAATTCAAAATAGAGGTTTAGTTACAAGATGGAGTTACATCAGACTTTGGTTATGATATTAAAGAAAAAGTGAATGAAAGAGCATGGCATTTTTATCAATGAATAATAGGCATTATTCCAGATAGAAATTCTTGGTGGAAGTAATTCTGTGTTATAAATTTATCTTTAGCACTACAATGGGCTGTGGATGGGGTGGGGGCAGAGGGGTCTCCCTCCCTCCTCTTCCCCACTGCTTAAGGGCAATGCTATGTACTACGCTTCCCAACCTTTCCCTTTATGTGGACCACTACATTGTTATTGATGGCTATAGCGTACCACCATGTAAACAAACCATTTTTAACATAGCCTATGGCTGACAGGAGTCAAACTTGTATAGCAAGGGGTAGTGAAAACATAGTTATTTCTAATAATGTATTATGCGCACTCACAAACATATTGTGACCATCATAGTACATTTCCCTGTGGTAATTATCTCCATGGCCCACAGGGTGAGAACCACTGCTATATAGTCCAGTGTTTCTCAACAGGTGTTCCCCAGACATAGTGACGGTGTTCTGCAACTGACCACAACCCCTTCCCGAGATGAAGGCTGAGTGGGAAAGAGGGAAGGAGCAACATGGTGAGCCAATGCATGCCTAGGAGATTTTAAAATACTCCAGTTGCAGCAAAGCTTCCAGGAGCACATTGGCAACCACCATTGCCTTGCTCCTTTGCTGTGGCTGGGACATTTTAAATTTCCTGCTGCTGTTAGCATTGAAATCGCTTGGACATGACTTCCATGGTAAGACTTTCTTTGATGAACCTTACTCCAGGAATAGATGAACTTCATTTGCACATGCAGGTGCAAATTTCCCATTACAACTTGAGTAATACTTTCAGTTTTAAGTTGTCCATAATCATTGTGTATCTTTTTCTTTTTTTAGAAATAAATGCATGCTATATTCATAAAATTGTATTTTGTTTAGTTTCTTGAATAGTTTTTGCAGGAATGTGCAGTATGCAGCTATTACAAACGTTACAACTGGTATATGCTGGCTTTTTCGAGAAAGCTTTCATTAGATGTTCTTTGTAAAGCCATTAATACCTTTGGGTGTTTCCTGGTCCACTAATGGTTGAGAAACAATGCTGGCCTAATCTTAAATTTGTAAGATTCAGGTAAAAGGTTTAGTTCCCTTTGGAAAGTTTTCTCTTAGAATATTTCATTACATCATTTCCCTGCCTTTCAGAGGCCTCAATGCATTTTGGTTGCTCCTATTCGCTCTTCCTTGGCATGCAGAACTTTAATCTTCTGAGAGCTTTGGTCTAATACTATGGTCTAATTTTTGCTGTTGGGTGTGGTATGGGGGTGGCTGTCTGGCACTGGTGGCATGTGATATACAGGAAGTTAGACCGGGTAATCTGAAGCACCCCTGGCCATAAATTCTATAATACCGTATGTTTGAGTGAAGAAAGAATACTTACTCTTCAGTACATAGTAATCACACCATCTGCAAAATTATGACCATTTTACAGTGGACATAAAAATCTAAATTGAAAGAATATGCTGTGGCACACTAATGACCTGATCCTCTAATCTAGCAACTGTTGGAAGTGCCTGTACGTGAACTGCAGGAATGGACTCTAAAAATCTCAGGTATTTTTGTTAGTTTGAGTGAAAAGCCAAGTCGGAGTATGTACTGTACATTGCTTCAACAGCTGTAAATTTCAGAAAACTTTATTCTGAAGTCTGAGGCACTTGATGCCTATGATGTAATATAGCACATTTCTCTATAATATCCCCCTTTTGAAATATATTTCTCTTTCAGTAATAAAATAACTCGTGATGGTGTGAAATTTTTGGGAGAACTGCTGAAACGGAACCGAACGCTGGAAATCCTAGATCTTAGCTCAAACAGGATAGAAGATGATGGAGCTATCTATCTGAGCGACGCCCTGGCTTTGCACAACAGGACTCTTCAAGCGTTAGTATAGATATAAATCCCCAAAACAGCTGGTACTATAGTTCATATTGGTTTTTTTGTCTTACAAAAGTCAAAGTTTCCAAACTCCCATCTGGATGGGGAAGTGAGGACACTGACAGTGCCATGTCTTCACCTAGGCTCTGGCAGAACCAGTGCAATGGCAGTCCAAGGAATGCTCCCCACTCAGAAAGGCAAACCTGAGTGTCTGTACTGGGAGATGTTGAACTGCTGGGTCCATCCATGGGAGAGAACTTATGTAGACTTCTCTTCTGGGAGGAGGGAAGCTGGGAACCAGAAAGGTGAGGGAAAGAGCAAAGAGAGACAAGGGAGAGGGAAAACATGAAGATGCTCTGCCCAGCAGTGACAACCCCCTGGGTCATCTTCCTTAGCTTCTGTCCCCTAAATTTCATCATCCACCTGACAAAACTCTACCCCCCTCAATGACTAAATCCTTCCTGGTGTGGCAAAATTTCCAAATTCTCTCCTCTCCATGCCACACAGACTTCAAAGCTGCTAAATTTTTGGTTTAGTCTTCACATTGCCAATCCTACTAAAAGCCCTTTAACTGTTTTCTATTTTACTCAGTTTATCCCCTGGGTTAAGTTAGTCATTGGTACAGAACAGTAGTTCCTCTTGGAAGTGTTTTTAATACATGTTTTCAAATTTTGGATTTTAGTGAGTTTTTATGCTGTCCCATAGATACATCTGAAATTAATTTGATAGTATTTTCCTCTGTTTTATACTTGGTTCACAGTGCATTTCTAGAGTCACACAAATGAACATTTGGCTGGTAGATCTTCATTCTCAAGTCATTAGTATCTTGTCTGTCTAGGATCTTTTCTGCAAAAGGATTTGCAAACAATAATCCTTACTGCAGCACAGAGTGCTGGTTAAGTCATTACTGCACTTAGCAAGAACAAAGGTCTGGGTTTTTTTCAAGTGTTATAAAGGATTTTTTTTGAAGGCTTGTTTTAGTTGATTCACCTGGAAGTTGTCTGATCTCTCTTAGAAGTCTTATGTTGTGGCTTGCAGAAAACCATACGCTGGCTGTATGTAAGCACAGATCAACAGGGTCACCTGAAGCCATTAATCTGAAAAAACTTTCAGGTTCACCAATACAAAAATACCTCTCCCAACTCGGGGCTCAGAGTTTAACTCATCTAGAGACTAGGCTCCAAAGTAGACTCCAATGAGAGCTGGGCACGAAAAGTAGAGCAACCTGCTTTGAAGAAATGAATTGTTCACATCTCTGCCACCCAATCAATGAAGTGCCTTGAGGAATTATTTGGGTCTTAATGATAGTGTTGAGCTATAATAAAATAATTTTGTGGCTTTGAATTAATTTATATAATTTATCCTGTTATTGATTCTGTTTACTAGGTTAGCAGCGGTGAGCAGCAATATAAGTGGAAAAGGACTTGTTGCTCTTTCAGATTCAATGAAAACAAACATGGTGCTTTCCTACATTTATATTTGGGGAAACAAATTTGATGAGGACACCTGTGTGGTAAGTGTTTTCTTCATCACTAAGCTTTTCCACAGCTATGTTCCTTTTCTCAGCTAATATTCTTACTAAAACTATTTGCAAAACTGATGTGTGGTTTGTTATATTTTATTTTGTTGTAAATTTATGGTAGTTGTGACATGGTCGTCCATGTCAAGCAGTTATGGGATAGTAAGCATATACAAGTGATAAAAATGCTATTGAACGCTTCCCCTAGTCTGCATCATCTACTAGAGCAATGATTTTCAAACATTTTTTCTCGGGACTCGGTTGAAAAAAATCATTTAAGCCATGATCCAACAATCACATCTTTGAGCAATGCATTCCAGTCTTTTGGCGGCAGCAGCAAGGGACGCCATGACCTAGTACCTGAGGCTCTGTGACCAGTACTGGGCCCCAACCCATGGTTTGAAAAGCACTAATCTACAGCTTGCACTTTCTAAGCTTCAGAAAATAGAACATGTTAGAAGATCTTTAAATTTAAATCCTTTGCATTTGTTTATTTCAGGCATTTTCAAACTTAATTAAAACTGGTCGCTTGAAACCAAATTGTACAGATGTGGATCCGTATGAAGTAGATGGGCACGTATATCTTGCAGAGCTCTCTCATGGCCTTAAAAGGCATTACTACTGGACACCAAGTTATGGGGAGGTTGATAACAAAGATGTTAATGCCAGTCTTGCAGTAGAAGCATCTGAACATTTGTGAACAAGGTAACAACTTGATGCATTCCTATCTATCTGCTTGACGGCTTTTCTGGCTGATTTCTTTGTAAAATTAAAATGATAATATGCAGTTTTTGGAGGAAGTTGTTTTGGAGTTCACCATTATATGTTGGAATAGTGTCCTAGAGATAAAACCAGCTCAAACTGAATCCAACCTGAGTTTTATAACAAAGTAGTATGTTGTTTTGTAGATAAAAAGAAATTTGGTAAATGATGCTCAGAGTATTATTAAAGGACTCTTATGATGAAAGAGCATGGGTTTTGTTGCTGTCATTTTTCATTTGAGGAGGCACAATGGTCTCCTCTGCTACAGACTGTTGTCTTGAGCATGTCTTCTTTCTTCACCCACTGATTTAGTCAATGCGATCCACCCTCCCGCCACAGACAAAGAGCAACAGCTACAACAAGATCAGTACTTTGTACTGAGGTTTTTCCCTAAAACCAGATGGGGAGTGTGGGAAGATTGTGTTTTGGGGTTTTTTTTAAGTGACAGATTATACTGCCCTTAAATAGAAGGAGTGTACAATGGCAAGAAAATCAGACTTTTAGAATAAGGCATGCTTGTCAAATAGCTACAGCAATGTACTTAGGAAGCAACTCTGTACATACTACTGTTAGCTTGAATTTCAGTGCCAATGTCTTGCTACCTGAGAGCAATAGGATCACGTAGGTTACTTCAGATGGTGTGAACAGACAATTAGCTTTAAGAATAACCTGATTCTCTATTCTTTTAGATAAAGAGAACTGGGGCAGATGAAAAACTTATAAATATGTGAACCTGTAAAACAGCTTCTCATTTTCTCTGCAACACTATAAACAGTTCAATTCTCCATCATTTTTCCCACTTAGTGGGTTATGAAAGTTCATTAAAAACATTTAGCACATTTTATTTAACTTTTCCACTTTCATAAAACTTAAGTACTTCAGAACAGAGGCGGTCTTACTCAAATCTCAAACATAGTTGTTGAGATTAACCCTAATCCGTTTTATTTCACCTTCCAAACAATAACCAAGTAAATGTAGCATTTTATAGGAAGGAGAATGTAATGGAACTTAATACAAAACTTACCATTATGGACAGCATGTAGAGCATTGAGGCAAAGCTGATAAAAGACTGTGCTTTTACAGAGGACAGATGCTGCTAGAATTTTGGACTTGGACACTGGATCCTCTCCATAATTCCCTAAGACAACTTTCCTACACAGGAATAATGGTTAGCTAGGCCTAGGTTCTGACTTTCAGGCACTGTGAATAGAATGGTGTGACCCTGTCTGTAGAGCTCCGTGTCAGAGATCAGTATGAGCCTAACCAAATCATGCCATTGAATTCAAGGGATAAAATAAGCCCTTTCAATCTAGCTTGCCTTCAGCAGAATAATAGTAGTAGAAATAGAAAAAGCCACACACAAAGTCAGTCTTAGCCCTGGAAGTGTGGAGAGAAGATACTGGGCTTTTGTGACTGTTAAATACCATGCAGATCAAAATCATCATAATGACTCAAGCCAGTATTTTGATCTGTTCCCTTCTCATAGTGTCCATGAGAAAGCTGCATATTAGCCTATGATGGACAGTTAGGGAATAACCTGCTTCAAGGTAAAGTTTCTTTCTGCAGTTTGTTAGTGGAAGGTTTACATTTAAAAGCATGATAGTTTGTTTAAATTCTTTGTCAAAATCAAAGCTAGATGATGACTCTCACTTCTCTTCCTGATCAAATTATCTTCCCCTTTTGCTGAATGTTTATGTTCAGACTATTTCTACTGATTAAACAATTTTGCTTATGACAGAAGCTGATAAGTAACCACTGCTCTGACAAATGCAGCATTTCAATTCTAACTGATTTCATTTGAGAGCAATAACACACAAACAAAATGTTAAAGGATAAATGGCATCTACTTTCAAAATAAGCAATGGGTATTTTCAAAGAATGCCTTAACTGCATCACACTTTTTAGATTAACAGGAAGAGCCTTGGCCTGTGACAGCATTCAAAAGTCATCCATGTCTTTAACACTAGTTCCATTGCATGCCTTATATGAGAGAGTTATACGATGACTACTTCTAAATCTGTTAATTATAGTACTTATTTCAGCATGTTTCAAAAAAATTAAAAACCAAAACCACATATGCTGTCAGAGAAATAAGTTGCCTTGTTATCTTTCTGAACTAAAAAATTACTATTGGCAAAAAACTATTCCTTTGTTTCTATAAATAAACTTTAATGGCTAGAATAATGTCATACCATCTACTTTTTAAACCATCTTTGGAGCTCCAAGCACTTTACAAGGAGGAAACTGAGTCATAGGGAGGGGAAGTGACTTGTTCAAGGTCACCCAGCAAGCCAGTGGCACAGCTGGTAACTGAACTTGTGTCTCCTTAGTCCCAGGCCAGGGCTTTGGACAAGAGGCTGTACTGCTGTCACTGGAAATAATAAATACAAGTTAAAAAAAAAAAAAAAAAAAACCCTCTGTGAAGGACAGATTCCCTGCCAAGTAGATTGTGCAAAATGATGTATAATCACACTATGCAGTATTTAGAATAAAGGTTTTGTTCCAGCACACCCAAACTAGTGTCTTGTTGTACCAAATGACTTGGGTGATTTTCCTGCTGAAAGTTAAGTGTAATGACTGATGTTCCCAAACAAGCTGTGTGGCTGGAAGCGTTAAGGGCTCTCTGGGCACTCTGTGACATTAATGTGTGATGTCGTGTGATGCTGGTTATGTTAAGAGTGCTTCCCTCCTCCTCTATTCACCACCCTTCAGAATTAAACACCAGACACAAGCTGAGGGAAAATTACAAAACAAGTTTATTAAAGCCTAACAAACACTGCAACCTAAATATATACAAAACCCCCACAGGGGATTATAAAAACAAAACTGAACTATATACACATAATAGAAAGGAAAAAACTTTGTATATACAGGAAAAATACTTCAAAAATAACTTAACCCAATTAATTACTAGTTCTTATCTAGACTTATTTCTGGAAGTCTTACCAAGAGCCTCTCTCAAAACCCAGTCTTGCAATCCTAACTCAGGGTTTTTCAATACTTGGAACTTGCCAAAATAATTATTGCAGAGTGGCTATTCTTGTACGACTCCCCATGTAGACACATTTATTCTGGAATATACAGGTATTTTGACAAATTTCCAAAAGTAGACAAGCCCTCAGGCAAGGGGCTGAAAGAGTGCGCTTACTGAGATTTGGATCACACTAGAGCTATTCTCTAGGAATCATCTTTTAAGCTTTTTTTTTTTTTTAAATCACAATCCTGTTTTCATTTTTGAGAAAGGAGAAATTTGACTAAATTTTAACTGCATTAGGCTATTCAAGATGTCCACATTTTCTCCCATTCATGGAACATCAACCCTCTTGATGGAGCTTCCAACTCCAAATTGAACTTGAGCGTAGTAAGCCTCCACATAAGAGATCCAAGGAGAGCACTCACTGTATTGTCACAGATACATAGTACAGATTTCTTTCCAAGTTCTACAGCACCAAGCAGGAACATTCCTACAAATGGTTTTTTTAAATTACGTTGTATTAAATGAATATATTTAAAGAAAATCCACTCAGCTGCTGAGTCATTTTCACGAAAGCTGAGGATAAGAACTGATAGGTGTGCAGATCATTAGATTATTGCTGCAAGAGAATAACTTTATCAGAACCTGTGTATTCTGTGAAGAGAGGTTTAAAATTGTTGTCTTGTAAAAATGACGATCTTCCTGTTATAAAGAAAATTAAATGAGTAATAAAAGCAACTGTCACTTCTATAAATATTGAAACTGGATCCCGTAAAAATCTAAGCACTGTTTTTTAAAAAAAGTCTGAAGGGTAAGAATACTGTAGTGATCTAAAATTTTACAAATATAAAAGCAGTTGAAACAAACATTTTTATGGAATGCATATTCTACATAGGAATGTGTTTTTCAAAGTTAGTTTGCTCTTCAGAATGAACAAGGAGTCCTGTGCCACTTTTAAAGACTAACAAATTTATTTATCACATGAGCATGTGATAAATAAATTTGTTAATAAGTGCCACAGGACTCCTTGTTTGTTTTGCTGAAATAGACTACCATGGCTACCCCTTTGGAGTTCGCTCTTCTAGTCATATCTATTACATAGTAGTTCTGAACAAGTTAAACCTTTTTTTTTGTTGTTGTTTTGTAAAAGTAGCAGTATTGCACCAGAAGAGCTGTACTTCATACATTTAAAGATGAACTTGCCAAATAGTGGTGTAATCATCTGTACTGGCAGAGACCTTAAAACAGCTTTTCTTTTGTGCTATATTAATTACTGAAACTGTGTTCATCTTTGTACCTTTGCTGTATTTTTGGTCAGAAAATGCAGCCTCACATCTGGGCACATGGACTGAACCTTTGTCACTTATATTCAAGGCCCTGCTTTTTGATACAATTTTTCAGTCACAGAATTACCAGCTGGCCATGGAATCCTTGAGAGATTATGAGGAAAAACACAGAAATTTCAAAAGAATGAAAAAAAAGCCACACTTGCACCACTGAAAACCCAGTGTCATGCACCACTGTGCTGAAGGACAGTAGATGAAGACAAATGCTGTGGCACAGACATGATGGAAACAAACACAAAGAAAATACAGTGAAAGTCAGGAAGCAATGCCTAGGACTGGCTTCAGTGTACTGAGAAGACTCCTGGGAGACTTACCGTAGCTGTACATCACACTCTGCCCAGTAACCCTCAACAGCAAATTGACCACATGTAATAAAACGGAACAATCAAAAACAGTATTACACAAGCCACCTTTAAAATGACCAACAACAAAACCCATGAAGTCTATTTCAACTTAAAAGATGCAGACAAAGAAGAAAACAGACACATGGATTAAGAAAGCAACAAACAAAAGAGAGCCATGCCCAGGACTGAGGGACCTAGTTGCAGAGGATGTGAAATCCTCTAATAATTTTTTAAAGCCCTTTTAATTAAGTTGAAGATGCGTTAATGTTACTCTATATAATAGAAATTTTACTGAGAGGCATCCTCTATGCTTCTGTTATCAAGGCCTGGACTCAAGGCACCAGTGGAGATGAAAATATCAGCAAGTAAATAAACAACAAAGAATGCACCTAAAGATACGACTGATACTGTCTCTCTAACTGGAGAAAACACGGCTCTGTGGCTCTTTATGTGATAAGTCTTGACTGTTGGCTTGGGGAGAAATGAAAACATTAATGACAATCGAGCTCAAGCAGTGACCACTGTCAGAAACCAGAAATGCTGCCCATAAAACAAAAGGTTAATTTAGCCTCATTGGGCAGGGCTTACAGACAATGTGATTCAAGCTACTGCACCCACAACTGGATATCCATATAGGCAGAAGAATAACTGGATAACTCAAGAAAAAGGGCATCTACCTGAAGATAGAAAAGTACTGAAACAAGAACTCCTGACTACTGAAACCAAGCAGGGTACCAGAAAAAGCAGGAGCACATGAAAGCAGATAGAGTGATAAAAAGCAACACAAAGGCAGATAAATGGAGATACATTAAAGATCTAGCATCTGAAGCTGCTGCTATGATGAGAAATCTGTGTTATTTACCAAGTGACTAAATCCTGTGCTGCAATTTCAGAATAGGAAACGGGCCAAGAAAAAGCAAAGATGGAAAAATGCTGACAGCTGAGGTAGAACTGAATGCTGTACCCATTTTTCTAAGTCGTCCTCAACAGATGAAGGCCAACTTCAGCACCAGACTTCGATTAAACTTGCAAACCTGAACAACCTGAAATTAATATCAATCTAAAAGAGATGTCAGCACAGTCAGTAAGTTGGAAAAGAAAAATAATGAAGCAACAGATGGTCAAATCACAACAGAAATGCTTACCCCCCCCCCACCAACCAAACAAAAAAACCACCCACTAAAAACCTCACCCCACACTTGAGATCATCATCTTAATGAAACTGATAGCAATTCAATAAGTCTGGGAAAAAGAGAAGCCTCCTTACCAATGGAAACATGGAATCATCGTCAGAATGTCCAAAAAGGGGGATCTTTCTGAATGTAACAAATGGAGAGGAGGTTATGCTACTCTGTGTTTATGGGGAAAACTTTCCATAGTGTGATACCACACAGGATCAAAGAGGCAGTAGATGCAAAGCTTAAAGAATGGGCTGAATTCAGGCTCAAGAAATCTTATGTAGAGCAGATAGTCACACTAAGGACTACCACAGGAAAAAAAATGTAAAATGGCTAAGTTCCACTCATCAATTTCACTGATTTTATTTTCCAACGCCATGTTTTTTCAAAGACAGACGGGCATGGTATTCATGGAACCCTAGCTAAAGTTGTAATTATCATCAGAGCCAAGTACCGAGATCTGAAGTGCACTGTAAAGGTGAACAACCTGGTCACTGAGTGGTTCAATATGAACACTGATGTGAAGCAGGGCTGCATATTATTGCTGCTGCAGTTGTTTGGCATTGCCAAAGACTGAATATTAAAGAAGTGCATTAACACCACAAACACAGGTAGTATGGGGAGTTGGGAACTGTCTAAAAGGCCTAGATGATGTTGTTATCATGCTGAGTGTGACCCATGAAATGTTACATGTAAGACAGACAACCTTGCCGAGGATTACAGACCAAGGAGGGCTCAAAAAATAATCAGCAGTTCATTTCCCCCCGTTGAACAGATATGGGGCATGTACTCTGGAGGCTAACACAAAGACTCCAGGTGAAGTTACTGAGTGGAAACTAATTGCTGTGAGGAAATGAGAAGCCCCACAGAAACATTAAGAACCCTTTGGGCAAAACAGTCTGTCTCAGAACTATGGAGCAGACAGAAGTAGCTGCAGAAGACAAGAGAAGAATGAGTGACCCTAATTTCTGCCCTCTGCACCAACCCTGGTGCGAGGAGGACGTTTTAAAAACAAACCTAATAACACACCACATATTGCCAGTATAAAACCCCCTTTTACCTGGGGCTTGTTATAAACTGCACCAACGGCCTAACATATTTTACTGGCATGGGAAATAAAGCAATAGATAAATACTGCATTTATTTTCACTAAACCATTTTTCTAGTATACCCTCCTGCATTCTGGCATGGAATAACAAGAGCCCATTGTGGGTAATCCCAAAGTGTAGGGCCTCCAGTAAACCATCTTTAATACAACACTCATATCTTTCGCGTTCACTTAATTTTTAAAAGTAAATTTAATTGCAAGCTTGTCAGGGCGGGAAGTGCCTTCTCTGATGTTTTTACAATGCTTAACCCACAAGGGTCCTCATCCTGACGGGGGGCTAGGCATAGTATAACTTTGATGATGATGAAAGTCAAGACATGCTACTTGTGTCTCCTCACTGCTAACTGAACACACTTTCAACAATCTTAATCCAATCTATCTACAGCACTCAGCATATTTCATTTTTTGATCTCTCCTAAGCAGAAGACTGTCACTTATATCAAAGTATGAGGTGTTCTGGGGGATGTGGTGAGATGACACCTAGGGTCAAACTCATTTTTGTCACTTCTGAATGTGAAGCCAGGCCTGGGAAAGGCTATGTGCTATCTAACCTCTCACTCGTTGCTCAAGGAAAATGTCTCCCTCAGCCGTTAGGGGCCCAAAGCTTTTCCTCTAGTCTCAGATTTGAAGTGCAGGTGAACAGCTGCTTCTGATAAACACCAATGCTATTTCACAAACATTGCACCAGAGATTATGCCCCTCTCACATGGGCCTGAGTGTGGGAGCTCGTGTTTAATAAATTTAAGTCATGCAGGGGGTTTTTTCTGCTCCACAAGACTGTATACAAGGACCACACCTGTGAGTTGGGGTTTTTAAAGTAACTAACAGTAACAAACAGATGGCTTGAATGTCTGCTCACAAATGACACTACAGGTTAGCTCTGCATGAGGACAGGGGAGATCTCCAGCACACAGTCGTGTATCTATTTAACAGACAATTCTTAAGGCAGGTGCTACTGGAAAGGGAAGGTATTACCTCCTAGGAGATGTCAGTGGTCACTTACAATAGTAAATATGATTCGGGATTAGCAAAATTTAACAAGTGAGGAACAGCACCACAGGGCAGATACCTTACCAAGTGCCTTCTCTCCAAAGAATGAGCAAGTCCAACAGCTTGGATGATTATGTCACCTTACCAACATTTGTGTTCACAACCAGGATTGTCTTGTTGGTTCCATATTGCAGAGGGTCAGTATAGCTGCTGCAGGAAAATAAACTGAGGTTCTGAGTAACCAGTCACAGCAGACCTCAGCAATGTGTCTGAGGAAGGAGATTGATTACCGGTGATAGGCAGTAGCATCTGATGGTCTTCAGTCCCAATGGCAAGAGGAAGCGGTAAAGTCATCTCAGAAGGTTTCACATCTACAGGCTCTGACAAAGGGCTCTTCTGATTCTGAATGGATTCTTGCTCATTGTAGGAATTATCTACTGTGTTAGAATCAAGGGGGTTTTCATAGCCTCAAAACAAAAGAAAACAAAACTTGTAACATTCATTCGTGAGGAAGAAGTTAAACACCCAAGATTAATGTGAGGAAAATTACACCAGTGACAGGAAGAATAACTGAATGGGTGAGGTAGGTGAAGATATGACCCTGTTTTATCTTTCATAAAACTTCAACACCCATAAAACCTCCAAATTATAGAATCACAGAAATGCAGGTATGGGAGATATGCTGCTGTCTGGATTTAGGGGACCATTTATGATATTTAATATAAATATTTCAAAATTACAATAATCAATATGAGATATGCCATGTTAGGTACTGATGGAAAGGTTGTAATTTGCTAAGAATGACAGTATTGTTTGTGTATATCTCATATCTATATTAGACGTTACAAATACATTTGCTGTATCTGTATTTTAACTTGTGCTGTCTCTGGGCCACACCCCAGACTGAATGTCTGCAGCCACAGACAGCTTTATAGGCCATTAAGGAAATTCACAGGTACACTGGGCCCAGAGAGAGACCGGATGAGGCACCAAGACATGCCCATGTGACTCTAAACTCCGTTTTCTTTCTGCAGAATCTCACGCACAGCATGGGAAAGGCCAGAGGAGATAAAAGGCTGCTCCCCAAACACCATTTAGTCTTTCATCAGCATCTACCTTTGGATTTATTCATTTACAACTGACTGTGAAACAAAGGACTGAGACCCATCCAGGTACTGGAGGAGGTACACCAGAGAAACTACACAAACCTGGAAACTCCAAATTCTGCCAAGGACTTAATTAGCATGGACTTTAAAAATCACTGTATGTATGCACGGGATTTGCTTTAATCCTTTAACATTTCTCATAGTTGGTTTCGTTCCTTATACAATAAACCTTTAGTTTTAGTTACTAAAGGATTGACTGTCAGTGTGATATCTTTGGCGCCCCTCTCCAATGCTTACCAGGCTTACTGGGTTGTGCCAGCCCTGCCCCTGCCCTGATCTGCTCCGCTCCGCTCCCCACACTCAGTCCTGCCACTGCAAATAACTCCTGACCTCCCGTCTTGCCATCCCTGCTCTGCCACCCCTAATACCCCACATAGCAGCATTTCCAAACCACTGCGCCATGGTTCATAAATATTCATGTTATTTTGAGCTAATTTGAATATCCATGAGTTTTTAATGGTGGTGTGCCTCGAAAAATTTGAAGGTATCAAGGTGTGCCACAGCAGAGAAAATGTTGGGAACCACTGCTCTAGGCCCACACCAGTGATTTAATTTTTCATACAACTAGAGGCAATGGGGCTATGGTATTAATGCAATCAAATATGGACAAATGTGATCCACTGTAAGAAGGCATGTCAAGCCACTCTAGAAGAAAATTGTTTACACAGTCACCTGAACTGTCTACATACAACTCATCCATGCTCAGTACTGTAAAACTATATATGTGCCAAAGTTACTGCCATTCAAGCACCCCTGTAACTCTAGAAAGAACAGGGCTAGGTATATCTGAACGATCTTTTTTAGGGTAGAATTTCTACTCATGAGCATTGCATCAGCTATCTATCTGAGCCTGAGAGCCTGTTAATCCTGTTTAGATATGGATTAATTTTGACTATTAAAAAAACACAAACCAAATCAACTCACCATCTTTAACAGCTACTGAAAGGAACATTTGGGTTTACAAAGAATCAGGATGATTTCTCGAATCGTTGTGTCTCATAAACCTGAAATCTTTATCTTGGAGAGTCATAAGAATGGGGGTATAGCCATACTGAATAGAATTGGCAAAAGTCTTTTGTGATCCAGGTCATTGTCACCACTGCCTTAGAACAGAAATCTTTCATGATTTTATCAGACGAAACCAGAACTTTTAAATATGAATATTCTTGCCAGCAGCCTCCCACTCCCTATTGACAATAATGGTTACCGCTGTAGACTTAGTTGCATTTTCTTTTTTAAATAAAATCTCCCCAAGGCCTTCATTTTAAAGTCTGCTTTCTCCAGTCATTATCTGAAAGGTTTGGGTGCCATTAAAGCACATATTCCTGGCATCAAACAGAGCTACTAGCCAGACCTTTATTCTTATCTAAATCTGTGTTACATTTAAAAACATTTATTCAGCACTAAAGCAGAATTGTTATTCTCTGATCCCCAAACTTCATTTTTTACAAGACTGACACTCACCTGTGTGAACTTTTGTTTTGTGCTTTTTTAAATTTTTTATATCTGTGTAAGAATTTCCACACAGTTCACAGATAAATGGTCTTTCACCTGAAGAACGACATGACAGTTAGAATTGCAAAACATAATTGCAAAATGACAGAGAAAAGCTATTTCTTAAGCTGTTTATAGGACAAAAGGCAAAATAACTGCAGTAAAAATTACTTTAATAGCTTTATGAACTGAACTCATTGAAAAACAGTATCCAGAATGAAAACATTTAGAGAAAGATGAAATGAAGATGATGAATACAGGACTACTTCATTTGAAGCAGATCAACCTATGGGCCAACCACACCCCCAACCTGCCTTTGTACAAATGTTTATTTGAAGACTGCAATACTACAATGTGAAATACTTTCTTTACTATTTAGAAAGTTCCCATGCCATCACATATTGCAATACTTTACAATTATACTGAACTTCATAATCTAAGGAATGGACAAAAAGATCTCTTATTTCACAGCTGAGGAAGTGGAGGCACAAGGACATTACATGACAAACTGGCTTTAACACAGAAAGTTTATCATCAGAATTCCTGGCTCCCTGCTCTGCTGAAGTCTCATTGGCTTAGCTTTTTTTTAAAGAAAAACTATCTGATCAATTTTTAAATGATTCAAAACAGATACATAGTATGTCCTCTTAATTTATGTCTCAATTATGGCACAGTAAATCGTATTTTAAAAGCAAATGAGTATATTGAAAAATATTTATAACACAGGAAGTGGTCTTTCTGGAAACTGACCTGTATGTGAGCGAAAGTGTTTATTGAGCTCTCCTGAGGAAATAAAACTTTTGCCACAAATGCCACATATGTATGGTTTCTCTCCTAGATGGTACACAAAAAGGTTAGTATTTCAATATACTGACATACGTAAAATATAAGTTAAACAGAATCAGGGTACAATGGTAGGAAAACTCCCCAAACCACAATGAAAATTCAGATTTCCAACATTAAGCACCCCTCAGGGAAAAACCCAAGGAAAGAGGTGACACATGCCTCCTGGTATTTTGTCTGATATAGATTCCATACCCACTAGTGCAGACTCCACTACTCCATGTTCTCCCTCAGTCCTGCTCTGTAGTCTCATATTGTTTATTTCTCCTCCCTTCACCTCCTGTGCTGTAGCCAACCCTCCTAGAGATGAACCCCTTCTTTATGTCAGCTCACTCAGCAGCCCATTTGTCCTCACCTGTGTGCTTTCGTGAATGAGTAATAAGAGAACTGGAAACTGCAAATGCTTTCCCACAGGTGTCGCACACATACGGCTTCTCTCCTGTATGGCGACGAACATGGTATGTCAGCGTGCTGGCCTGAGCAAACCTCTGTCCACACCTATCACACACGTAGGGCTTCTCACCACTGTGCTTCCTGTTAAAAAGCATGTGCATTAGGAGAATCCCACACAAGGGAGGAAAAGACGACACAAGAAGAAAGCAACTTTGTGTAACACCACTTAATTATGGTGACATTTTGCAGCCTAACAGGAGAAGAATTAGAGTCTGGTTTTCAGGTAGAAGTTTCTCACTCTCAGGGAGTACTCCAATTTCCAGTCAACAGAAAGTGTCTCGCTGACTGCAGTGGCAGTTGGATCAGGCTAAGAGCATTGCACAGGCCACAGGTCAATCCTAGAAAGGAAGTACACCTGTATCATTATAATATGAAACCTGGCTACCAGCAACACTGATGGCCACTGCAGAGAGACGTTGTACCCTCTCCTCACCAAAACAGCCATGGGAGAGAAGTTACCTTATGACTAGAAAGGAAAGAAATTAAGAAACCAACAAGGGTCCTAGTGTGAATGAACCAACAAGGACTGCTGTTCCAAATTAGAGGCTGGGGCAGAGGAAGCATGTACAGTACATTTCCTATCTGCAATGAAGACCTGAACCTGAAAGCATGGAAGGACTGGGAATGACAAAAACGTGTGAACATTTCTTCAGGCCTGATCCTGCATGTACACACTGAACTTCCTGCGCAAGTTATCCTGATTAATTAGCAAGTATGAAAGAAACTTGTGCACAAGTATTTGCAGAAGCAGGGAGTTAGTTCATACTTTAACTCACCTGGCATGGATCTTCAGATTGCTTGAAGTTGCGAACTGCAGATTACATACATCACATTTATATGGTTTCTCTTCTCCATGATGCATACGACTGTGGAAAACTAACTGACATTTCTGGGCAAAGCCCTTGTCACACAGTTCACATTTGTATGGCTTCTCCCCTGGGAAAGAGATTAAACTGTTACCCTTCCACCGTCTTGGTGTCTATGTGAGAAAGCCTTCTAAGTTAGCTGACTCAACTTCTTAGTGATGCCAAAGAGCACTCAACACTTGAAAATCCTATTCGTTTTAATTAAATCTATCCTTCACAGTTAGTACTACCAATGCTTTGTCAGTAGACAGAGAATCATATGCAGAATCCTCACTTCTAGAGACAGAAAATACCTGTTAAGTCATCGGGTCTGTCTAACTAATATGTTCTTTGGTTCTTGCTAAAATTTCATTAGTGTCTGCTGAAGGATGCTAACAGTGGTTCCCGGACCATTCGCTGCTTCTTAATAGGTATGATGGTATTCTCTAAGCCAGTGGTTCCCAACCTGGGGTCTGTGATGCTCCTCCACGCCGGGGCTGGAACCCAGCTGTGGCCCCAACACTCCCTGCCACGGCTGGATACCGGCAGGAATGGGGGCACGCAGGGGGCTGCCTGCTGCCGCCGGCGGCTCAGCTTTGCTCCCCTGCAGGGGCTGCCTGTCCCCACTCCTCTTCTGAGACTGGCTGGGGGACATGCCTGTGATAGCCCCGCTCTCTGCCTGGATTCTGGCTACTCAGCCCAGATTTTCACTGCGTGGGCAGGATCCTGCCAGCAGTGTTGCTGACACTTTGCGGCAGTGATGGACAGGGGAGCCACAAAATTTGTGGGCCTGCAAAAGGTTGGGAACCACTGTGCTAAGTACTACTTCTGGGTCTCATGTGACTGTACAGTAAGAGAATATGAGCTTGTATTACTATGATAGTACATAATCTGTTAGCAGGCAGAGGTCTGAGGTTTCTAAATTAAGACATAAAGATCAAGGCTTAACAAATAAAACAAAAACAAAACAAAAAAATACCAAACATCTGCTCACTTGCCATCCAGTGGCTGATACAAATGGTAAGATTTCCCACCCAGATGAAAGAAAAAGGAAAGGAAAATGCACCGCTGAAGTTTCTACCAAAAATGCTGTCATTGGACCCTGATCATGAGCTCCATCTTTCATAACAGAGTCTGTCTAGTCAGCCTCTGGTAGATCTGAAGACCTCCCTTCCCCTCTCACACCCTGCTATTGAAAAGGGAAGGAGTTCTTCCTTTGTCCACGCTTATAGCCTGCCTCATTTCCCCTACTCCACTCCTTCCCAAGATTCCTGGAAATAGCTCCACTGCCTGAATCTGCTCATAGTTTCCCACAGGAGCATGAGGACAGACATCTTTGTTTTGCAGTTTCACTCCCGCCCCAGTCTCCCGAACAGCAGCAGTAAAAGGAATCCAGGTGTAGCCAGTTTTACTCTGTCACCCACTGAGAAGTTTATGAGCAATAGCAAAGGATCTCTGCACAGAGGAAAGCACTGATGCCTATTTGGAAGGTTATTTTCATAATCACATACTAGAAATTTTTTTAAATTAAGTGAAAGCTCCAATTCTTGTAATAATTTATGGCTTAACAGCCCCCTCACTCCTATAAAAAGATATCACTGGGGAACCTTCCTTCTTGTCACTTGAGTGTGGATTTTTCAACCCCTGATGTTATCAAACTCCTTCTGGTACATCAGGGCTTGACAGACTTAAAAAGCTGCACAGATTACTATAGCGTGTCCATCGTGGAAATCTGACAGACAGTGAACTAAAATTATAAATGTCACAAATGTCAGACAGCATGAAAGGACAGTCTGTCATACATTTCTGCATTGCATTGCCCTCATTTACCTTAGAAAGATAAAGGATGGAGTCAGAGGAAGTCAAGGTATTCTCCACAGCAGTAGTTCTCAATTGCTTGGGGGGGCCACCAAAGATTCCTTGAGTCCTCAGTAATACCAAGGTCATTTATCCCCCAAGCTCTGCACCAAGTGCAGCAGCCTTGAGCTCCATGCCAGCAGGAGCAGAGGAGCAGTCCCTCCACTCCGTCCCACACTGCCCAGGCCCCAGCTGGAGGAGAGCAGTGCTCCACCAGGAAAGGCCTAGAGCAGGCCAAGTCTGCCTTCATTATCCTGATCATGAGGGATGAAAAAAGGCAGAACCACAAATACAGTGTTGGGTATGCCAGGAAAAGTTTATCTGCTGACTCAGGTAAGAGGAATTTGTTATTATTAAGTAACTTAGCATTATTATTTCACTGTCTCTGCTTATAGAGGTACATGTTTATGGCCGGGTGTGTGTGTGTGTGTGTGTGTGTGTGTGTGTGTGTGTTTTACGTACTGTTAATTAGGGTGGCATTCGCTCTAAAAACTTGAAAACCATTGCCCTGCAGGTTGCTTAGACTGCAATGTTATCCTTCCTAGCCATACTATTTTTCTGTACACAGTCATCGTTTCTATATTACAGGCTGCTGAAATGCAATTAGCAATGACCAACAGTTACCATCCAATATACGAAACATCAGCCTTAAAACTTAAAAACTTCTAAGACAACATACTAGATGAAAACCAGGTTCCTTTCTTGCTCTGCTTCCCCATGCTCTGATTAAACCCAAAGAAGCCCTCACAAACAAGACCAGCAGCTTACCTGTGTGAGTTCTAACATGTGTTTTCAGCTGATTACACTGTGTAAATGCTTTCCCACAGAGCTGGCACACGTAAGGCTTTACTCCTTTGTGTATTCGCATGTGTCGTCGTAGACTACTGGCTTCTGAAAATACTTTCCCACAAGTGTTGCACACTGGCTTGGCCTTGGAGTATTTCTGATCAAGTTCTTCTCCTGAGCTTTCCAGCTGGTAAGAGTTCTTTTCACCAGCTATATTAGACATACAGTGTTCTTTCAATGCACAGTGCTGTTGCGGCTTCCCCCGTTTGTGTTTCACTGTAATAGTCTGAACTAAAACATCCTGTACCGCAAAAGTTTCACTGTCCACCACAGAAGCTAGCTGTAGCTCTGAGTTATCGCTGCCTTGGGCAGCTTGTTCTGTTAAGTGTGTGGCCAGTTTATTTGCATCTAAAAACACATCAACTCCTGAGTTTTCAATTAAGTCACTCTGATTTTGCCCTGGTTTATTCTTCATGTTTTTCTGAGTGTTAAAAGTCTTTTTTCGCCTTTTGGTTTTGGATTTCTTTTCTAAACCCACTATTTTTGCTTGTGGCTGAACTGAGTCTGCAGCAAGAGCATCTGATTTCTCCCGATTATTGTAATCTCGAAGGGTGAGGAGGCAAGTCTGTTGGTTCATTTCAATGTTTCCAGTGATACTAGAAATCTCTGTAGAAGAGGGACTAGCAATAAAAGCGAAGTCTTCCATCTTTATTTTACATTTAGTGACCACTTCCTCCACTCTGAGATAGTCAGCAGCCTGGTGAATCTCTTTAACATTCCAGCTGCAAAGGAACAATGCTAAATGACAGTATTTTGTACAAACACAACATTTGTCTCTGAGTATCAATATCCATAAATACTAAGAGAATGGTCATGTAAAAGTCATATTTAAAAATAATTTCTTGGTTAAAAATGATAACTGTCAAGGGAGAATCCGGCAAAATCCAACCTTATATCTTCCATATTTTAAGAGAGATTATTTAACACTGACTTATGATAGGAGACATACAAGCTGACAGAATCCCCAACGCCTCTGTGAAGTAGCTGTTAACCCCATTTTGTTGACAAAATTGTTCTCAAATGATCAGTACAGTGGATCAGTGGCAGACAGGAGTAAAACTCAGAAAGCACACAGTTAGGCCACTATACTTTTGCTATACCTGAACAGAGCTCAACTTATAGTGATTAACTGTCTCTGGAACTTAAAATGCTTGAAAACAAGATCAATGATAAACAAAGAGCTTTTAGCACAGTAATAGGTTAACCAAATAAATATTTTAAATACTGAAACTATTCTCCGTCAAAACAATAGACACAGCAGTTACTTTCAATACAATAAAACGACTAAGAATGATGCAGATCACCTTGGTCTAAGCTTATATGGATTCAGTATAAATGCAAAAGGGGAAACACTATGATAAAAAAGAAAAGCTGTGCAGTTTAGGTCAGTCCAAATTTTGATAGTCTGAATACTTCTCCATGTGAAATAATATGCAATAACTGAAGTGAGTAAAACAGAATTTACCACAAGTGTTCTTTCAACCTTTTTTTCTTTTTTCATGTCTCCTTCCTTGTCTTATCTGTCTTTCTTTCCTGCCCTTCTTCTATTTTCTCCTCTTCTTGCTCTCTCTTTACCTTTCTTCATTAAGGGCAAGGCCAGCAGTTACAGAAGCATTCTAAGGATGTTGCAGTGGTTTGTAAAAGCACTTTCTTAAAGAAAAACTGAATTGGTGATAATAGCTCATAAAGTTAAATATTAACTATAGAATAATATCTTGAACAAATTCCCAAGTTAGTTCAGCATGAGGACTGCAGAGTTCAAAAATCACAACAAGCCAGGAAATATAAAACTCAGGTTCCATCCACTGTGTTAACTTATGTGCATTGCCAATGGAACCTTTTATTTTATTATATGCAAGGTACATGATTTTACCACAATTTTACCATGATTTATATATATACAAATACACAAAGAATAGGAAATACAATGAAAACCATGAAAAACTAGTAATTTATCAGGTATAGCCTGTTCTAATAATAGAACTATGAAAAATACAATGGTATAAAACATGAACGCAGTGGTGCTGTAAAAAGTCCTTATTTTTGATAATGCCCACTGTATTACATATTTGCAGTGTGGCAGAATTAATGATGCTCTTACATTGCCTGACTTTTTGTCACTGTATTTGTGCAACCAGATGCTGTACTAACAGTTTTTACATTCTGTTTCTGTCAGAGGGGATCCAGTTGCAGGAGGAGAGCCTGCAAATGAATAAAAAGTACAATTCTCTGTACTCAGAAGTAGTGATTAGAATACCATGAATTAGACAAATTTTCCTTTCAAGCACAGATTGCAGAGTGAAACTATCTAAGGCTCCAGTCCTTCAACTACTTCTACACAGAAGGCAGTGGGGTTGTGCGTGCTGGTGCATTTAACAAATTGCAGGTTCAGAGCCTACAAAGGCGCACTAGTAGACCATCTCACCCTGCCTGTGGTACTTGCAGTGCTAGTCAAAACACTGTGCTCAGTGCGTGCTGCTCATCTAGTGAGAGTCCTCCTTCACTTGCTAGTACTGACTGCTTCACAGACTCCACTTGCTATAAGAAAGAGTCCAAGGACTATTCAAAATGCATCAGAGGCAGGAGGAATTCTGTACCAATCTGTTCATGCTTGAGAGTTTGCCCAGTGTAAAGAAATAATATTGCATTTCTACATTAATAGGAATATTTCTCTACTTTAAAAGGACACAGTGCACTTTTTTTAGTCAGTCAAATAAAGGAAAGAACCAAAAACCAATTTACATTAAACTTGCCTAGATCCTCCTGTCAATTTCATGGTTTGACTATCCATTAAAATTGTCTCCTTTCTCCAGCTGTATGAAAGAGCCACACAAACAACAGGGGAAACTGACTACACATAAAGTTAATAGTTAAAAAAAAGGACCAACATTTATTCTTCAATCTCTTTCAATTATGGTAACAAGAGGTGAAACAAATTCAGACAGAAGTGCAATTTTTAAATTGATGGTCTCTCCTAAATGATCTGTCATAGTGGCCACTTTAAGTGGGAATGGGTCCAGTTCACCTGTGACTAGTTAGCTGCCTCTCAACAGGGCCTGACAGAGCAGTAGAGAACAGGACCAGGTAAGAGTTACCTGGAGAATACCATGTTAGATTTGAAAATGATAATTAGGCATGTCTAGTGAAGACCAAAAAAAGGGAAACTGTCAGGAGTGTTTAGCAGATGTGAGCTGTTGGAAAGAATTGGCCAGATGAGGAAATCCTGAGGAATGGAAAACTTAGATAGAAGAATCCAGGTGAAGAGGAAAAACCGCTCAGTCACAGCAGGCTGGCCCCATGAACTACAGAACTCATCTGGGGGGAGTTTCCCCTAAGGAAAGGTTGAACTTGCAGGCAAAGGGGTCCAGTAACACTGTGGAGAGTGCTCCAGAAGGCTGGCAGCCTGGGCATAAGTAGAGAAGAGGGTCTGGTGACTCATGAATGGGCAGCTGGCCAATGCTGTATTTTAACTTGCCTTATTTTGGGGTTTTTGAGATCTGCCTTACACAGAGGGACTTGCAGAAAGCTGTAATTCCACTAATTTATACCTGGAAGCAGAGCTTGAACGAGACACAGGGACAGCACTGCTCTTTCCAAGCAGAGGAAGGGGACCATCAGGGTGATCCATAGGGAAATGAGGGGTGACTCACTCTATCCTAGAGACTGAAGGAGTTACAGAGAGGATTAGCCCTGCTGACCCATTACTACTGATTGCAGGAGGGTGCTCTGCTAGTGGTGAGCCCTGTTACACCCCCCTCCCCCCGGTATTTGCTTTTCCTGCATCTATAACTAAATGTATGTATATGGGAGGAAAAAAACAGGCTCTGGCACAACCAACATGACTGTGGGAGTTATCCTCATCTCAGACATCAAGTAGAATGCCTTTTTAATCTCAAACCAGAAAGTAAGAGCCACAAATATGAGAACTTCTACCAGCAAGTCATTAGAGCAAATTAGTTTTGAGAAGATTTATACAAACACCAGTGAAAGTATAGCAAGCTGATTCTAGTTAGACCCTGACAAATGCTTCTTAATATGGATGTGGATTATCTGACAACCAAAGACACATGCTAAATCATTTCTGGGTGGCTTACACTGACTGTTTGCTAATGCTTATTTAGCACATGAGATCATGGGCACCATGGTAAATTTGGCACAGACACAAAGAAAGAACTCTGGTGTAGAAACTGAGCAGCTGAAGGGGAGAAGGGACAGAGAGAATTGCTGCAACTTAATCAGGGGAAAAAAAAAAAAAACCTAGATAACAGTAATTGTAAGGTCAAATGTGTTTAGACACCTTACCAAGACAAAAAAAAAAATCATTGTATGTTTTAATCAGTTAGATGCCATCATACACTCTGAATAGAAAATACAGGACTCTTAATGGGGTCATATGTAGTATAATACATGCATGGTAGTATTTTAAGGCCTGTAAACAGCTGACCTTTATTCTTTGGCATATATTTTAATTGCTAGTAAATATTTTTCCATTTTTTATGGCAAATCAATACTGGATTTCTCTGGTAACTCAACCTCTTTCTTAAAAAAAAAAAGTACATTACCTGTCAAGATTTAAGTTTCCCGTGTATATGAATTCCAGGAGTTTCTGAAATCCATCAGCCTTCACTTGAGTCTGATCCAAAAACACATTATTGTCAGATGCATCCCTATAAAATGCACCGAAGTACTCGCTGAAGGAGGCAAGCACATTTCTGTGCGCTCTGAACTGGAATTCACCAATAACTACTGTGCAGTCACAAAGGAAGCCTGCCTGTCGCTGTTTGTTCAGTCTCTCTAGAAGATGCTCACAGTGATGAGAATACTGCATTTTGGTAGAGGGGTGGAGTGTCTTCGTTCTGGCCTAAGGAAGCAAGGGAACATGTTTATAACTTCAATCTTAATATTCTTCAAACACAGTAAATTAACTGGGAGACTGTGTCCAATGCTGCTTCTGTGATCATGGTAGTGCAACTCACTTTTACAGTGTCCTCTGTACTAAATTAAAGCCTTGAGAAACAAAGCACTAGATCCCTCTTATATGGGACCTAAGTCTTAATGTGGATAGAGACAAGGTGTGGGAAGGATGGGGTTGTCTCGTGTGTATATTATAATTTCTAAAGGAGTAGCCATGTTAGTCTGTGTACAGCGTAACCAACAAGGGTCCTGTGGCACCTTAAAGGCGAAAAGATTTATTTTTTCTTCAGGCACAAGCTTTCGTGGGCTCCGACACAGTTCCAACTTTTGCTGAAGCTCACAAAAGCTTATGCTTGAAGAAAAAGAAACGTTAGTCTTTAAGGTGCCCCACGACTTTCATTATGTACGTCTAGTTTTTCTGTGTGAAATGGTCACTTGCCCAAGCCTAGCAGCCTGATGCTGCTACAGCAATGGTCGTGTAAGATGAATGCTAAAGTTCCCAAGCAGCACGAGGGGGGAAGGGGTCCTGCGGCACTTAAGACTAACAAATTTATCACACCAGGTTTTTCGGGAGAGAGTCCCACTTGGTCAGAGGCTTGAAACGAGATAAGTAAAGGCGTTAGTCTTTAAAGGCGCCACAGGGCTCCTTGTTTGTTTTGGGGAACCAGACTAACCCAGCCGCGGGGCGGCATCACTGGTAGGAAAACGAGGCCTGCCCGTTGAGCAGGCCAGGGGCAGGGCACCAGCCTTGGGGCCCGCTCTGCAGGTGCCGGGCTGTGGCGGTTGGCAGGCGGGGACCCCGCAGCCCTGGGTGAGGGGGCCACAGGCCCAAGAAACATTTTTTGGTTGCTCCAGCTGAGGGCCCTGGCCAGCCCCGCCCCCCTCTGCCCCAGCAGCAGGCCGTTGCCATAGCAACGGGGCACGGCCGCCATCTTTGCCCAACAGCGCCTGCGCCTGACGATTAACCCTTTGGCCGCCGTCTGGCCACGCCCCCACGAGGGCCGGCTGGCGGGGCGCCTCCCACCCGCCCCTGGCCCAAGCTCCCCCCTCCCACGCCGATACTTGGCTCGGTCCTGTCCCCCTCCCCCTCAGGTAGTTCGGTCCCGTCCCCGACTGTCCCACGTCAGCCCCGCCCCCCGGCTCGGCCACGCCCGGTGACTGGCTACCGCGATTGTCTGTAGCGCCCCCCCCCAGCTGCGCCGGGTGGTTGGTTCCGTTCCATGTCTGCCTCCGCGGCCGCTCTCCCCCGGAACTGGGTGATTTGGTCCCGTCCGCTCCTGGGCGCCCCCCCCCCGCCAAGTCAATTGGGTCGCGCCCGCCCGCCCCGCCAGAGGGGGAGGGGGAGGGGCTGTTCCCCCACCTGAGTGAGGGGAGAGCGACTCCGTCCGCCTCAGGCCGCCATCTTGTGATGACGCCACACAGGCCCCGTCCGCATCCGGCCCGTCGTTTCCGCTCGCAGCCTCGGGGGTGTCTGCCGCCTCCCAAGCGGAGCCCACCAGGCTCCCACAATGGCGCGGCCGCAGCCCTGCCCCTTCCGGTCTCACTCTGGGGGGCAGCGAAGGTCACTAGGGCGGGGAGGCGGAAGGCGGCGCGTGGACTACACTTCCCATCATGCATCGCGGCCCAGAGAGCCGGCGTCCTGGCGCGGAGTGGCGCTGTGCATGATGGGAAAGGGAGTCCCGTCTGGGCTGTCCCTCTCCGCTGGGGGTGGTGGGGTGGGTCACGTGGCTGCCAAAAATAGGCCCAAGCCTGGGAGGTGATGTTACAGCTCAGCAGCCGGTCCCACGAGTCCCTGTGATGGCCCTGGGTCTGGGTGGTGGCTGGATCAGCCCCCTGAGCCTCACACCTTGCCCTGGGGTAGGGTTACTAGGCTCCAGAGGCTGGAAAGGAGGGCAGAGAAGTAGGAAAAGGAGGACATTGGAGGGCACGTGGAGGACAGGCAGTATTCATGTCATATTCTTCTGGTTTTAGGGGCCCTGGAACGCTTCCCCTAAAAATAGGGCTTTCAGGGGCGTTCCAGCCTCCTTTAACCCCTGTAAATAAAAAGCCAGACAAAATCATGTATTTTTAAAGTGCCTGCCAGATGAAGGACGTGAAGGTAAAAAGAAGGTCATGTTGTCCTTTTGCCTGACATCTGGTAACTCTGCCCTGGGGGCATCCTGTGTAGCCTATTCAAGCAAGGGGCTAACGTTGAAGTTAAGTTCCCAAGGGGCAGCGGTGTTTGTCTAGTCAAAACAAACAAGGGGTCCCGTGGCACTTAAAGACTAACAAATTTATTTATAGCACGAGCTTTCGTGGGAGGAAATCCCACTTTGTCAGGCACATCCATGAGAGCTCATACAAAAACTAAATTTGTTAATCTTTCAGTGCTGCAGGACTCCTTGCTTGAACTTAAGATCCAGCTCCCACACCACAGAGTCAAGTCCAAATGCATGGCTTAACCCTTTCTCTAGCAAAAACATATAGAAGGCTGAAGTGGGATTTTTCTCCCATGAAAGCTCATGTGATAAATAAATTTATTACTTTTAAGCATCACCAGACTCCTTGTTTGTTTTTATTTAAAACATTGCTTCAGAAGGAAAACAGAATCTAGACACCAGTATGTACTGTGAGATGCAATCACATGTATACGTATGTTCAGACAACCGTGCGTATACGTGCAGACATGCACACGAAAACACTCCCATGGAACCACGTGCTCACTCCCATATAACTGTTACCCTATGATGACTCTTCTGTTTTAGGTAGGTTTTTGTAGATCATTGTGCAGCTTTCTTGGCTTACTTTGTCTCATTCAGAAAGGTAAATTGTAGGTCTTTATTTCTGACTTTATGCTATTTCTCAGATATCTGTAAAATTAGGAGAATGCTGGTTGCTTCTCCTCATACTAGGAATATGAGGCTATAGTCAAGAATTAAGGTTGTGAAGTGCACAAAAACATTAGTGCAATGATGAAGAGACTACAGCTCTGGGAGGATGTCAGCCAGCTGCACATTTCCTTAATGAGTACTTTATAAGGGAGACGGGTTGCATTGTGCTCTCCCTCACATTCATATCTTCCGCTCTCATCTCTCCCAAAGAATGGTTACCAGGAATATGGACCCCTGTACAGCAATGTTCCCCCTAAGCTGTGTGGCTGCGCAGCTCCCTGCACACGGCGGGAGCTAGAGCCACTACCTGGCTGGAAGACATTGGCTTCCAGCCCGCTAGAGCTCCTCCAGGGCTGTGAGTTATTGAAACTCCAGCCCAGAGAAGCTCTGATGGAGCATGCTCAGTGGGAGGAGCGGGCTCAGGTATGGGGAGAGGCTCTGGCTGGCTTGGGGGGGTGCTTACTGGGAGAGCCATGGGGGGGGAAACATTGGGCCCACAGGGGTGGGTGAGTGTGCAGGATCAGTCCCACGTGTGTGTGGGATTGGGCCCACCAGAGAGTGCGCAGTGAGCAACGCTAGTTGCTCAGCTGCCTCAGGGCCTTAGAGGGTACATTGCTGTACAGTCATAAATTATTTCATATTGACTAGGTGCTTGATCATGATACAGATACACTGAGTTTAATTGATAATTGAAATGATATGTTTAATGTGGAGTTCCTCCCCACCCCAAACTTTTCCATATATCTTCATAAAAATCTTTATAGCTAAGACTTTATTTATTCATTCATTCATTCATTCATTAAAAAATAAGCCTCTGGAATGA
Source organism: Podocnemis expansa (assembly GCA_007922195.1). NCBI lineage: Eukaryota > Metazoa > Chordata > Testudines > Podocnemididae > Podocnemis > Podocnemis expansa. The sequence goes on along the minus strand of ML682074.1, from coordinate 251,550 downwards.
AGGGAACATCTGTATTTTGGAAACTTCTTGATCAAATGAGATTAAATTTGCATCATAAATTACACTGGTTGCTTAATTCCCTGGCATTATGATTTTTAAACTAATATGGTGATATATGTGGATTTTAGGGAGGATGCAAAATCCTGCTTTAAACAGAAACTATGTTGCAACTGTCACAGTTACAAGCTACATTCACATCTGATTCCCCTTGGACTCATTGGCTATGTCTACACTAGCCAGTTAGTCCAGACTAAGGAAGCTTAGTCTGGACTAATTTGGCCTATGGCCACCCTTGGCTTTGCCTAGTCTCAACTAAAAAATATCTTAGGTGGGACTAGGGAAAGCTTAGTTGAAACTAGCTAGTACCAATGTTAGTTCAGACTTTAGTTTGAACTAGTTGTGAGGAAGACCTGAACTAAGGCATAGTTCAAATTTAAGAATGTCAAACTAAGCCATTAGTTTGAACTAAAAATGCATTCGCATTTGAACTAAGCGTTACTTAAAACTAGAATATGCGGTTAGTTTGGACTAAAAATTTCTTGGTTAGTTTGAACTAATGCGAGGTTAGTTCAAACTAACCTTGAACTTCTTAGTTTGGACTTGCAAGTCTGAACTAATTGTGGTTAATGTAGACATAGCCATTGAGTGCACATCATTTAGGTCTTGTGCCCCATGCTGTCACCTTCTTGGGAGGGGACTCCTGAGGTTCTTCCACTATCCTGGCTGCACTTCCTGGTGACCGTCATTATAGCAGATGGACTCACTTATGTTCAGCCCTTGCAGTTTTTCTTCCCTCTAGGAGCGGCCTAGTAGGTCTAACTTCCTACTGCCTCTCCTGCAGACTCTTTTTCCATGCCCTAGTCTACACTGGGGCCAGTTTTCAGCGGCAGTTGATCAGCAGTTACCAAAGGAACGTAAAATTCCTTGAGTAACTGCCGGCGACTTCCTAAGCTGCTGGTACACATTCAGGAAAGCTGACCACAAATACCTTGCAATCGGCTTTCTGCTATTCCCCTCGGCCCCCGCGGCTTCCAGGGCCAACTTCCAGGAGTGGAGCAGTGAGTTCAGACTTGCTGCTAACCGCTCCCAGAACACCAGGCTGACAGCAGCGATTTTGTTGCCATCAGTATAGAGATACCCTGTGTCAGCTTGTTTCTCCAGCCAGTTGCTGGAACCGACTGCTTTTCTTTCACCTTTTAACTGTTTAGACTTGGTCTACATTGTAAATTAGGACAATTTAACTGCATATTTGGCCAGGAATATGAAAAATCCTACATAGGTTACCCTGTAAGCAGAGGAGGAATTCTGTTGACCTAGCTCCTGCCTCTCAAGCAGGCGGACTGCTGTGTCAATGGAAGGATCCCTCCCATTGGTGCAGATAGTGTCTACACTGAAGTATGACAGTAGCTCAGCTGTAGTGACACCACTATAACTATTTAAATGTAGGCAAACCCTTTGTGTTCTTTTGATTTATATGCTCTCAGCCTGTCTAAGCAACTCCGCTATGTCAACTTGCGGTCTAGAAACACACCATTCTGTTGTAAATGTCCCCCATGTTTGCTAGGAAATTATTTATCTGGATCCATTGTGTTCCTTCTTCTTGTTCTTCCCACAGCCCACTTTATTAAGTTAGAAAAATACATTCAGTCTATAGAATTAGTGCATCTCAGTGTCACTGCAGCTATAAATATGGTGTGTTTGTGGATGACCATAAATAGGAGAAGATTTTGACAGATCCATTAAGATGGTCTTAACTGGCACAGTTTAGAATGAAAGCAGATAATAATTAGGCCAGTAAAATACTTTATTTTAGTGGATTAATTAAGTTAAAGATTTTGAGCAGCCTGGTCTGTCTTTGGCTCCATTGCATTTGTTACCAATGCCCCTAAATTTCATAGATCGGTAATATGAATAAAAGTTACAATTTTACAATAGTTATTTATGTATCTGCACTAATATTGCCTGTTAAAGGTTCAGAGAGTGCATTTCAGGCTAATTGTCCGACAAAGATAAGAAGATATATAAGCCCATATCTACCCTTTAAAAGTTTAAATATATGCCACAACTACAATTTCTTATTGAAAATCGCTCTGATAGTTACCTGTATTATCGCCACATTCATTTTTTAATAATTATTCCCAGTATAGGCATTGCAGAGTAACCTATCTGCAACATTAATTTCATTAGTGCTTTCTGTATTATTATGTGATATTTATTATGAATCATCTGTATGCTTCGCATCAATCAATGGACAGAAGGAAAATATTCCTTGTCCAAAAGAACATACCTACTAAGGCCCCAATCCTGAAAGCACTGATGCATATGAGCAACTTTACTTGAACACAATGGGACTGCTCAGAAGAATAAAGTATTAGTGTGTGTAAATGTCTGTATTGTCAGGGCATGGATTATTAGATGAATAATACAGTTTAAGATAAAACAGTTTGTTTCTTTCTCTCTTGGGGTATGTCCGCATGTACCTTTTAAATCAAAATAACTGGTTATTTTGATTTAAAAAATATTAGGTCCACATGACATTAGGTCCACATGACATTCTTTTGAATCGAAATGACGAGTTCCATCATTTCGATTCAAGACACCTTGAATCGAAATTGGTTAAACCTACTTTAAATTGAAAGAGCCCTTGAAGCAAAAAGGTTGTTTTGAAACAAGGCTGTTCGGACATCTTGTTTCGAAACAACATTGTTTTGAATCAAGGGCTTTGACTGTAGTCCCAGGGTGCATGGCTGGGGAGTGGAGCTCCCGGTGCCCTGCATCCGCCACTGCTGGCAGGGCAGCAGGGGCAGGGTTGGCCAGGTGCCTCACATCTGCCCCCCTGCCTGGGGAAGCCCCTGTGCTGCGGGCTTCCCAGCAGCTGTGGGGGATAGGGGGGACGCCGGTAGGGAGCCTGCGCGCTCCCTGACTTTGCAGCAGCTGGGGGGGGGGAGACAGGCAGGGAGCCTGCATGTCCCTGGCTTTGCAGGAGCTGCAGGGGGGAAGCCACAGGTAGGGAGTCTGCCTGCTGCCTGGCTTCTCAGCAGCTGGGGGGCAGTGCAGGCAGGGAGCCCGCATGCCCCCCGGCTCTGTGGCAGCTGGGGGGGGGGGCGCGGGGCCCGCGCCCCCCCCCCCCCCCCCCCCCCCCCCCCCGCGGGCAGGGAGCCGGCATGCCACCCGGCCTCCTAGCAGCTGCGGGATGGCGCTACAAGGAAGCCAGGCGCCATGCCAGCTCCCTGCCCGCCCCACCCAGTTGCTGCCAGAGGAAGTGGGGTGCCCCACGGTCCCTCCCGAGCCATGGGGCCAGCAGGAGGGGATGCATGGGGCAGGAGAATCCCTGCCCTGGGGGCTTTTTTCCCCGCCTGGCTCTGCAGGTGAGAGCCAGGCAGGGGATTGGGTGGCAACATGCCCTGCTAGGGGGCCATGCTGCTGCAACTCCCAGGGTGTCCCTCTCCCAAATCGAACTAGCAAGTCTGGTGGCCGGACTTGCTAGTGCAATTTGGGTTTTATTGGTCTGGACCCGTTAAACTGATTCAACTTGAATCGATTTAACAAGTTTTATTTCGTTTTTGTTAAATCGATTCAAGTAGAATCGATTTAACCATCTAGGTGTGGACGTAGCCTTGGTTTTTTAATCTTAGTTCTCTCTTTGGTGGCTGAACACTGAAAGGCTTTGTAAAACAAAGACAGTTAATAATGAATCAATATTACTGGAATAAAAATGGCGTTACTAATTAAATATACTATGCTAATTTTCACTTAATATTATGCATAGAGATCACAGAATGGTACAGGAGATTGAGGCAACTTTATTGATAGACATATTTCACTGGTAAAAAAGAAAGAATAGTGACATAATAATGTGCTAAACATTATTTGCTATTTTCCGGTCCGTGCTATAGCCTGCATGTACTTCTCATACATGATGTATGACATTGTTACAAAAATACACATAGCTGAATACGGAAACCTCAAGTTGTCTAAATGGTCGAAATGCAAACTGTGTGCTTTAGCACTGAGTAAAACTGCTATTTTAAAAAGACCTTAGCAAGACTATTCATTAGAAACAGATTCCATTGGTATACAGTCAACTATTAATTCTCTAAAAAGAAAAAAACAGCACTCAGGGCTATAAAGCATTTTCGTTACTTTTTCCAAGACCTCAAGCAGGTAAAATGAAATGCTTGTAAATATACCAGTCAAAGAGCCTTTACATTTGGAAAGGCACTGTGTTATAACGCAACACTAGCAGTGAAACAGAAATTTTACAAGCAAAAGGGGAAAAATGAAAGATGTTTCCGCCCGGTTTCGAACCGGGGACCTTTCGCGTGTTAGGCGAACGTGATAACCACTACACTACGGAAACCCAGTTAGCACAAACAGGCGGAACTGGTTCCTTTATAGAAGTGCTGGCTGGGGCTCTGTGCTGCATTGCATGCAGTGAAACTCCATGATGAAGCCTGAGCACAAACAGCTGGGGGGCGATGCTCGCTTTCTGCGGCTGAGCCCCAGGCCCAGAGGTGCAGGGCCCCCCCAAGCCGAGCCCCGGGACCCCCATCCTGCATGCATGACACTCCAGTCCTTGCAGGGGCAGCCCTGTGCTGAGAACTGCCACAACTCATTGCCTCTTGGTGCAAAGAGGAGGCTCTACAGGGCAAAATGTTCCTTCCTTACCATTTCCAAAGGCTGCCTCATTAATTAAAACACACAGGGCGGATAGGACAAGTGCCTTTAATTTCGTGGGCAAGGTGGTGCTCTCTTCTAGCAGCTCAACATGAGTCACGGTTTCACTTTCTTCCTACTCAGGCAAGTTTGCTTTTATTTGGTTTTGCATTTTTGCTGAGCCACCACCATTGGTTAGTTTTTCTTTTTATAGCTTGGATGGTTGGGAGATACTCCTCCCTCAACTACAGTGCATTACACTTGCTGTCTGAGTTGGAATAAAATGTTAGTCCTGCAGATTAGGTGGCTCAGTATTCTTTAGCATGGTAGAATTGAAGGAAACTCACTTTTGGATTAACATTTAAATGCTGATAAAATATGTTTTTGGGAGACCAAAGATCAAGCAGATATTTCTAGGTGTGGGGTTTTTTTTGTTTGTTTTTGTTTTTGTTTTTGTTTTTTTTTTTGTAAAAAGGCAGTAAAAGCACATTTTAAGAAATCAGAAAGCAAACTGACCTTTCCCCCTGTAGTTTTTTGCATCTAATTGTGTTAATAAATAGTGTAAGTTGTGCCCTGATCTTGCAATTGGATGTGCATGGCTAAACCCCAATGGCTACCTATATAGATCCAGTTACAAAATCCTAGCCTTGGTTTGTAGATCTAGGAAAAAAGAAATATTATGGCAATGTTGAAGAGGGTAAAATGTCTCATCTAAAAATAAAAGATCTAGGTTATTTTTATGTTAATGATAACATACACCTGCATCCACAGCATCTTTCATTCCAAGCAAATCAGAAATCCCTTTCCAAATGTAAGAAATTTATATGCAAACTATATATAGGAATCACTTCATTCACCTCGGAAATGCAATCACCTTTGGGATGAAATTCATCCACTATTTAACAGCACCATACAGTTCAGAAAAAGTAAAGGAGACTGAATCCAGGTCAGACTATACTGGGAAGCTAAACTGCAGAATGCAATTGCCTGAATTGGGATTTGTCTTGGATACTATGGTTAATAGCTCAACTCTTTAAAAAAAATGCCCTGAAATCTTTCATGACTTCAGATCATCAAGATGTCGTATTAAATTAAGCTGCTAAAATCTATCTTAGGCAAAAGCAGGCATCTATCAGAAAGCTTGTGTATTTGGGAACCCGAGGAACTAAAATTCTGCTCTCTGTGGGTCTGTCAAAGTCCAACTGCCATTTTCAGCAACAGAATAAGGAAAGGTACTTTCCACTGTCCCAGTCCTGGGCAGAGTTTGCTGTCTTTCCATGAGATAAGGCCAGGCTTGCCAGTCTCACGGTGCTTGCCTTAGAGCCAGTTTAAAAGATTTGATTGAGGACTCAGAGAGAAAAGTCCCAGAATCAACACCATAAATTCCCAGGGGGAATGTTAAAATCCTGGCCTACTTAGCAGATTATTCTAATTATGTTAAAAGTATATTAGTACAATGTAAAGATTTTAAAAAATCCCACCCCAAGCAAAGATTTTAGCCTAAGCAGAAAGAAGCTCCACAAATGTTGCTATTAATTTTCACGGGTAAGGCATTCAGTGACAAGTAGCAGCTAAATTGTGGAGCTCCAAGCTCGTTCCTCTCGCAATCTAAGGTCCTTTCTCTTGCAGATAGAAATTAACAGGCTGGACTTTTCTTCGCTTGATAAGGGCTGAGAGGGGGGTGTCCTAGCAACCAGGGCTCTATCCTGCATGGCCCTCTGTCACAATAGGAGGGAATTATCACATGAAGGGGAGGTGCTGGCCCCCATCACTCCCCAGTGGCCTGAGCGGGAAGTGACGGGAGGAAAGCCACCACCTCCTGGGATGGGGGACCTGCCACCTGCTGTGGTTATAGACAATGGCTCAGGTCTGATCAAGGCAGGCATAGCTGGGGACAAGGAACCACGTTTCACCTACACCAACATAACAGGCCGGCCTAAAGCCAAGTCTGTGATGTTAGGGGCTGGCCAGAAGGATCTCTACATTGGGGATGAGGCACAGGCCAAGCGGGGGATCCTCTCCATCAGGTATTGCAGGAGATCTGCCTAGGGCAATGGAGAGAGCAGGACAAGGAGGGGGTCCACTTCACCTGGTCTAGAGAGGGGGATATGAAGAGATGGAAAGTGGGGAGGGAGCGTGCAAGTGGGGGGTCCTCTCCATCTAGTACCAGGCAGGAAAGGGGTGGATGGGTTGAAAGGCTTCTGGATTATGTAACTGATAAAGAAGCATATATGTTTGATCACTGTCATATCACCAAGTTGAAGCTGAATCCAGTCAGCCTTCCTTCTTGGTACCTTGAATAAAAACCTCTTCTGTATTGTGTGTGTGGCCTGGTCCTTTTGGAGGAGCCCTTACAGCTTTACACTGCCTTTGTCTTTCGTCTGTTTGAACCCCATGTAGGTACCCAGTGGAGCATGGGATTGTCACATCCTGGGTGGATATGGAAGCTGTGTGGAAGAATGTCTATGAGCAAGACCTGAAGATGAAGCCTAGTGAGCGGCCAGCACTGATCACTGAGGCACCTCTCAACCCACTGGTCAATCGAGAACACATGACAAAGCTTTTCTTTGAGCACTTTGAGGTACCAGCCCTTTATGTGGCCATCCAGGCTGTATTGGCTCTCTATGCGTCAGGCCTTACCACAGGTTGCGTGATGGACTCTGGTGATGGTGTTACCCACACTGTGCCTATCTTTGAGGGTTATTGCTTGCCCCATGCTGTTCTCCGGCTTGACCTGGCTGGCCGAGACCTCACAGACTATCTAATGAGAATCCTGAAAGAGAGTGGTGTCTCCCTGGTCAGTACAGCCGAAAGGGAAATTGTACGAGACATTAAGGAGAACTTGTGCTATGTGTGCCTGAACCCAAAGGAAGAGCTGGCTAAGAAACCAAGTGAGGTAGAGAAATCTTACAAGCTGCCAGATGGGCAGGTCATTAAAGTCCATAATCAAAGGTTCCGTTGCCCTGAAACCCTTTTCTGCCCATCTAACATTGGCATGGAAGCCCCAGGGATTGACAAGCTCTGCTTTAACACCATCATGAAGTGTGACATTGACCTGAGGACCGTCTTTTACTCCAACATCATCCTGTCTGGCGGTTCTAGCCTCTTCCCTGGCATGACTGAACGCTTAACCAAGGAGTTGATCGGTATGGTCCCCAGTGACACCGAGGTGAAGATCATGGCTCCCCCTGACCGGAAGTTCTCTGTTTGGATGGGGGGCTCCATCCTCTCCTCCCTTTCTGCCTTCCAGGATATGTGGGTTACCATGGAAGAGTATAGGGAGATTGGGCCTAACATAGTGCATAGAAAATGCTTCTAAAATCCAGTTGTTTCTAGATGGATCCTATTGAATGTGTTGCAGGAAAGAAAAGAACCGCAAACTATGGTAATTCCAAAACTCTTCGAGGCCCAGATCTGTAGTATTTGCTTTGGGAAAGGGTTAATAAAAATCATGTCTCTGAGTGTACTTGTTCTAGAATATATCTTTATGAACGTGTGTAAAACATTCTGGAGTTCTAGTGAGAGTTTTTACACAAAGAGAAAACAGTGAAGAAGACAAGCAAAGCAGATGAAATTTACAATTCTATGACGTGACTTTCAAAATATGACCTTATTATTACTGCAGGTATATGTAAATGTAAACTAAAATGTAGTGTTGAGCAGGAGATAACTGAGGAACACAGGCTGTTGCAATGTTAATATGCATATATTTGATAGATTACTTTTCTAATGAGACTAACTTTTGAGTTATGAACAAAGCACTCCACCATGCTTTCCTTTGGCTGGAACTAAGGTCATTCTGAGGGCCTGCCTTATCGTGGAAAATTCTTCCTAGAATGAGGTAGAGGAGAGAATTGTAGCCATACGGATTTGACACCTATGTTGAAGGGGACAGCAACCTGTGTGTCAGGCAGGCTTAGAAGCTGTGCTTAACAGCTTCTAAAGAGGGGCAACTAATCTCCATGGGTCCTGTATTAACATGAACACAAAGAGCACAATTAGGTATGTGGATATTGGGTGCAGGGCATAGTGGGTAATGGTATTTGGGGTTAATCTGATCACAAATCTGTCAATATCTGTAATTCTACTGAAGGGAAATATAAAATACTGTCTTTTTGTGAATTGCTACTGTCTGTTTCAAATCTGTCTGGGTTAGTTAAAGGGTAAAAACTACCCTTACTTAAGAAGCAGCTTGTAGGAAAGGGTGGGGGTTTAAGGTATTTTGGCCCATCCCGCTATTGCTTCCCCTGTCTAATAACGGCAATGAATAGGCTTCTTGTGAGGCCTTTGTCATTTAGATAGAGGTAGCTATTTGCAGCTATTTAGGAGCTGGAATCACTGGGAGAGAAGCAAACTCTCTGAACTAAATCACCAGAGAGAAAATCCTCTCTGAGCAGAGATCACTGAGGTGGAGCCGGCGGACAGCAGGCAGAGCCGGCGGATGGTGAGAGAGACCAGCGGTGAGCTGGGTGGCACAAGTGACTAATGGGTGGAGGTGGCGGACAGCGGGTGGAGCCAGGGGATGATGCTATTGGATGGAGTGAGTGGCCAGTAGGTGGTGTCAGCACACAGTTGGCATGAAAGACACTCCCTACAAACCTTTGGGTTGGTTGGAGCCTAGTTAGCACTGATTCTCCAGATCAGTGCTGGTTTTGCCATTAAGTCTTGTATGTTCTGTCATGCGGTGTGGGCTGTTGAGAACTTCTCTTTGTACCAATTAGCTAGATCAGCACTGATTTCTGTTATTTGGCCTTTTACACTATGTTTTACTACTATTAAAAGTTCTGTTTACTTCACTCAGTCTTGTGCTTGCGAGTGGGGAAGCCTTACCCCTTTGGGGTGCCCAGGAAACAGTGCAGGATTCCCAGAAATTTGGGTGGGGGCTTGAGCCGGTTGGTGATGCTACATTATTGGGAAACCCCTAGGTATAGAACCCGGCCTTTGTTCTGCCAGCCTGCCCTGGCAGAAGGGTTACACGTGTGGCCACCCTACATGGCTTGGGTCAGCAGCCCCAGGGCCTATGTGCTGTAGACGGGTGCCTGAAGTATCAGAACTAGAGAGCCTTTCCTTGGCCACGTGATGTGTACTGCTGCTGGAGGGATAGGACTAGGAGAGAGAAAGAGAAGAGCTTTCTAGGCAGCATAGACTCATAGACTCCAAGGTCAGAAGGGACCAATATGATCATCTAGTCTGACCTGCACAGTGCAGGCCACAACACCTCACCGACCCACTCCTACAATGAACCCCAGACCCATAACTGAGCTATTAAAGTCCTCAAATCATGATTTAAAGACTTTAATACAGAGAATCAACCAGCAAGTAAGTTGGGGGCAGAGTCAGGCATTTCAAAATCCCACTGGTGAACCCATTTCTGCCTCCAATCCCCGCAGAGCCAATGGGAATAGAGGAATGCCCCACAGAGAGGGGCTAGCAGATGACATGTGAGTAGGAGGGGCATGAGGTTCCTGGGGACCCCATCTTAGTGCCTGTGGGGGTCTACTCTGTGACCCCCCCCCACCTCAGTGCCTGTGGGGCCCTGCCAACCTTTGTTGTGACTCCCCTCCACTCCCATCCTTCCCAGGAGCACGCACAGGTTTGTGCTTTGTGACCCTCCATGTCTGGCAGTGTGAGAGTATCCAAGGAGGGTCACAGGATGGCGCTCTGTGTTTTTGGGGGATTTGTTAAGTAGCATGGGGGATTGGGGGGAGCTCCTAGGCTATGTCCACACATACAGCATTACTTCAAAATAACCCATTTCAAAATGAGTTATTTCAAAATAAAATCCTTATTTCAAAATAAGTTAATTCAAATTAACAGTTTGTTAATTCAAATTAACAGAAAGCCTGCTTTCAAAATAGCTGTTGTTTCTAAATGGTTATTTTGAAACAAGGCTATTCAGATGTGTTGTTTCAAAACAGTTGTTTTGAAACAATGGTGTTGTTTCAAAACAACGTGTCTGAACGCCGTTGTTTCGAAACAACCATTTTGAAACAACGGCTATTTCGATTTAATGGTTTCGAAATAACGGTGCATCGTGTGGACATGCCGCTTCTTATTTTGAAACAACCTCTGTTGTTTTGAAATAAGAAGCCTGTGTGGACATACCCCTAGAGACCCAATTTCAGCTCCCCATGGAGCTGCTGGATCCAAAAGGAGGTCTGCATTTTAAAACAAAAGTAGGGTTTCTGGTCCTTGAGTATTCAGCCTTTCTTAAAGGAGAAAACTTTTCCTCTGGGAATAAGATTGATGGTTGATTTGCTGATTTCAGGGCACTTGCCTATCATTCATGCCAAGTAGAGTTAAACAAGATTTACCAGTGCTACAACTCAAAGACATAGAGACTAATTGTGGGGAAAATGCAACGGTTGTGAGCAAAAGCACAAAGGAAAACTGCAGATACGGATTGTGTAATGTAAGGTAAGGAGGGGTTAAGAGAAAGTGTTTCAGGCTTGTCTTCCAATTTACTTTTTATTAAGGAAAGTAAATCCTGTTTTGTTAAAGGTATGTCTTTACTGCAAGCACTACCACACCTGTAGTACAGCCTCTGTGTAACTTCCATACAAGTGCTGTTCCTAAAGTCCACGCTTGTATCTCAAACCCCTGGTTTCTTGCCTTTCTTTATCCAGGGTACTGCAGGTCATGTACTTGTACCCGCAATTCTCACCGTAATCCAATGCTTGTCAATAATCTGTACAGTGGACCTGGTTACCCAGCCACTCTTTATATTAACCCTATAACTGTTCATTCCTATGTAACATTCTCTTAATAAAAATTTAAAATCTATCCCTTCAGGAGAGGAAAGCTATTTCAAGGTAAGAATGCTTTTGTCAACCTCACAGTGCTCACACTGGGGCTTAGGTTAGCTTGACTGTGTCTCAAGGATGTGAAAACAAGTGTCATGTGGTTCCTTAAAGACTAAGACATTTCTTTGGGCATAAGCTTTTGTGGGCTCCAACCCACTTTGTTAGAGTCAATGAAAGCTTATGCCTGAAGAAATCTGTTAGTCTTTAAGGAGCTACAGGACTCTTGTTTTTGCTGTACAGACTAACATGGCTATGCCTCTGGAGGTTCAAGGATGTGAATTTTCATACCTATGATGACCAACTTAGCTAGGCTGACTTTAGTTTCATGTGTAGACCAGGCCCTTGGAACATATTTTGGCTGGATATGTGTATCTTATGCTATGTTTACGCTATGTGAGTTATACTGTGTTGGCATAACCCTGAAACGTGGATGCAGCCTACGCCGATGGAAGTGTTTCTTCTGATTGACAGTAGTTTGATCAACAGAAGCATTCTTCTGTTGATTTAGCTGCATCTATACCAGAGATTAATTAGTACACCTAGCTACATTGATCAAAGGTGTGGATTTTTCATACTGCTGATTGAAATAACTATCTCAACCTACATTTCAATTGCACACCAGGCCTGAAACTCAGTGCGGGCCTAATTTCACCTAGCTGGGATTCATAACTTAACTGATGTTTGACCAGCACCACCTGGTGGCTCTGTCTTTCCTTACATGTAAAATGGTAGACTCAGCTTTATCCTTCTCTTTCAAGAAGAACAGAGGTGTGAATGGGGAACTGTATCTTGCATCCTCAATTGGCCAAGGGAAATTAAGAAAGCTATTTATGTGTTCTGTGCCTTGGTAGAGGAAAAGACCTGGGGTATGTTCCTGTTCTGATAGAGACTATGTACGTAATGCTTTTAACGAATTTTGTTTTCACTAAGAAGAGAGCATTCTACAACCCTTTAGCATTGTTCTGTGGTCAAGTTTTTTTTATTTCAAAGTAACTTCTAAGCTCATCGTTACTTGATAACTTTGAACAGACAAAAAAGATGAAATCCCAACTATAACTTTCACTTAACGCCTATTAAATACTGCTTCTGGCCCTTGCAGCTGACTAAAGGGTAGACAAGATTTCTTCACTCTCGAAACATCCTCAAGTAAAATATTTTCAAGTGAGGGTTCTGATTTTTCTATCTTGAAAGAGTCTCCCTTCCTCATCCTCCTTTGTGTGGAATTAAATAGAATCGTATGGGGCTCCTACCTGAAACTACAGAAGTGCCAATCCTGGCTTGATAACGTTCATTGCCGTAAGATGCTTAATTTTCTGGAAACAAAACATGTCTTTCTGCCATGTTTCTGAATAGTGGGAATCCCATTCCACCCAACCCCAAAACCTACTCCTCTCCTTTCAAATCTCCTGCAAGTTAAAAGTAAGCAATGAATAGTTCAAGGCACATCTGTTATGTCTAAGGTACCTTTTTTTGAACAGACCTGGCACAAGATTGAATTACCTCCAGACAGACTGTTGGTTAAGTTAGGAGAAACGAAGATGGTGAGTGCCAGAATGCAAAACTGGGTGAAAAGAAAGGTTCAGACTCAGCAAGTGGATCCTGACAAATGCCCTCGGACCACCTACGAGGTGAAATTGGAGAAGAGAGTCCTGCAATTAAATATATTTGACTGGAAAAGTCACAGTCTGGCCAGGATCTAGTGCCTAAGAAATTATCCTTAGGCTGATTTACTGGTTGGGCTGGGTGCTTTTTAAACGGAAACGATTATAGTAAGAAGTGATTGTTCAAGTACTTGGGGTCTAGTTGATGGTAGGTTTCATGTTGGTAGTTGTAGCTTGCAGAGGGTAGATGTAATTCCTATGGAAAGGAGTGAAAGATCAGCCAAATTCTGCAGTGATTGCAGCCTCTAGATTAGTTTCAGGAGAAGATCAGTGATGTGCATTACTATTGGTTAGCGTGGGGATGACTGTGGCAGTGACTGCAGTGAGATAAGAGAAATGAATGAGCCTCAGGAACATGCTGGAGATGAGTACCTTTGCAACATCTTTGGAAAGCAACCAAGAGACCAGCCCTGTAATGCCCCCTTTCTCCATGCTCATGCATCTGTCTGGTCAGCAAGGGCTATGCTCCTCGAATAAATGGGTGCTCTCAAACTCCCTTAATGCCTAAAACAGTCCCTTTGGGCTTCAAAGCACTGGGTGTGTTAGCGGGCTCACCAACATGAAAATGTTGGCTACACTGGTGAGTAGCTAAGAGATGGTCCACATGAAGGAAAAAGATCTAGAACTGTATGTCTACATATTAGTACCACAATCCACTAACCCATGATCTCCTCCTGTTGCATTATGAACAGCAAGAAAAAGAGCAAAGAGCTCTTTGTAGGTCACAGAAGGGCAGAGGATACCATTCTGTTTTCAATATTTCTTAAATAAAATCAGAAATCCATGACATAGATCATGAGCCATGATTTTTAAAATATTCCTAGGCTCCTATATTTTTTGTATTTAATTTGATTTCCCAATTTTCAGTCCAGCATGTTAAAATAGCACTGGGTCAAATCTATTCCTTATGTACCTTATTTTAGGGAAGTTTATAAATGATGTACAAACTTCAGGAAACTCAGGTCACTAGGAAACTGGGAACTATATTAATCTAATTTTACTTTTATTGGTTTACGGCAGCAAGCAAAGTTTTGTGTGAAACAGCTTCCTTAGGATGGTACTACCGAGGATGCTATAAAAAATTAATCGGGAAAGGTTCAGCTCCTGTGGTTGTCCTCCCTTCCTAGCCACACTAGTGCTTTACCACAGAAATGGTTCTAAAAAACACTGCTGTGGCTTTTTAGGAATCAAAATAACTGAAGCTCTCAGCAAGTTTTCCCCGCAAGAGCTTAAAACTATTTGTAAATGGCAGCCACTGCAGAGAGTCAAGGAAATCACACTTGATGGTTCTTCCCTTGACAAAACTCAGCTGCTCTCACGCAGCAGCCCATGTGTGAGTGAGCAGTTTGGGAAAGTAGGTCTCTCATAGTGGCCTCCCTTGCCTCATTTTGTGTTTCAAGTTTTAAATTATTATTTCTTTTAAGCAAAATCTTTTTTTTAACAACTTATTTAACACTTGTGTACAGCACCATGTGTTATGCTTGCTGTGTGTGGACAGAGTAAAGACGTGAGCCCTGTTTCGAGGGACACACAGTTTAGGATACGGATAACATGATGTCACTCAAAGGGAGAGGAGGAAGATTTTTCATACAATAAGGTTACGAAATTGTTTCATAAGCTTTGCACCATGTTAGGATTTAATTTTTTAAAAATGGCCTCACTGTGCCTTGGTGATTTATGCATGGAAGGAACACTTCAGTGTTTCCAGAGGGGTAGCCACTCCAGTTTTTGGCATTAATTTTTTTTAACTTGGCCTTACTGAGCGTTCTCCATAGCGACAAGATGCTGCAGCTAGGGGAAGGGCTATGGGAAAAGGCAATGTTCCCCCTCACTCCACCAGCCCTGTGGAGCACGTGTAAGAAAGTACAGTATGTGGCTATATTAAATTCCCTTCAGACACCTACACTAACATCCTTTCCTCCTGCAGGACGATGGAAGTGGTAGTTCTGCTGCCAAGGAGCTGGAGGGGAAAAGGAACTGGAAAGTTAGTTTGTAAATGCACAGTGCTATACAGATGACAGTCTCCTCATGTATCTCCTGAGCTGTGTGGTTCTTGGGGAGTCTGAAGGTTTTGAGGCATTAGCTCTCAGTAAAAGAATTTGGAGAAAACTCTATGGCTGTGGTTACACTTCCAAGTTATTTCGAATTAAGGCGGCTTAATTCAAAATAATTTGTTCAGTGGTCAAGGAGGCGTTTTATTATATCAAGTTAGGTGGTTCCTTAGTTCAAAATAAGGAATTGCTCATTTGATATAATAAAACCTTCTTTTACTTCGAAGTATTGCTTACTTCAAAGTTATTAGTTTGAATAAAGCCATTTTAAGCTGTGGAATAAGCTTAATTCAAACTAATTTCCCTGTTCTTTTGCCTGCCTTCCCCTACTTTGAATTAGAGAGTCTAGTGAAGACTTTCTATTCCAAATTAATAAAGCCCACTTTATTTTGAATTAGAGGTCTTCACTGGACTCCTAATTTGAAATAATAACTTCAAAGTAGTGCTAATTTGAAATAATAACTTCAATTTAAATTCAAAGTAGTTTTTTCAAAATTAACTACTTTGAATTAATTTTGTGACTATAGACATAGCCTATGATAGGCACTTCCTAGCATTTTCTTGCCTCTCTTGGCTTTTTCACATCAAGCACAAACTGGGCCTTTGTTATTTTTCAACTTTCAAAAAACTGAATTTACTATTTGAATAGATTAGTATGGGAGGCATGGTAGAAAGAAGGGAGTTTGGAGAAGACATTTCAGATTGCTGGGCCTGGCAAATATATGAATCCAGTTCTTTTCTTGGAGACAGCCTCTTAACTTGTGGGCATAAAAATAATAAATTTGCTGAATTGCATCAGGTAGAATAACAGGGCAATAATGCAGAAAGAACCTTAATAGCCACTGAAAGGTCACATGCTGCAGAAGACCTGAAAATGCTATAACAGAATGAATCTAGATGGCTCTGAAGAATTTATACTTGCTGTTTAGTTTGACTCATAGAAATGTGCACATTTTATTTTCTATATTTAATGTGTTATTTTGGCTGCATGTTTTTGCAGTATACATATTGATTTTTGGCTGCAGTTCAGTGGCTAGAACACTGGGCTGGAAATAGGAGACCCATGGTTTGTCCCTGGTCTGGCCAATGACTTTTTTGGGACTTCAGTCAAGTCACATAACCTCAGGTCCCCCTTTTGTAAAATATGACTATTAATGCATAACCACCTAAGGGCTTATCTATATGCATAAGCCGCACAGATTTAACTGAAATTGGTTCAGTTAAACTGCTCAGCTTGTGTGTGGGCATGGGTGAATTCTCCTATTTGTTTACAATTAGTTATGTTTGTTTAGTGTGCGCCTGTAAATTTACTCACAAAAGCTAAACCAATATAAGGTACATTTTAACGCAGATGAAAGTAATGTTCACACACCAGGTTGCACCAGTTAAGGTAAACAGACATAAAAATCATATCTTTAGGTAAACTGGTACAACTTGTTGTCTAGCCCACGCCTGACACACTTTGAGATCTATGCTTGAAAAATTAGGTATGGAGGATAATTACTACTTTTATTATTATAGTTTAAGAAAATTCCAATAAAATAAGACCACTTTTTTGAAAAAAACAATGTGGTTTTGTAAGAAAATGCAGGTAGAGTTAAAACTGAACTGCAGTATTAAGTCTAACAAAACACCTTGACCTTGCTTGTGAAACAAATGAAAAAGTGTCCTGATGAGGAATAATAGTTATCAAAGAATGAAGAACTGTTTTATTTAAAGACTGTTTAACTACTGATACATCTGGCTAAACATTAACAGACTGTAACCTCACCCTGTTAATAGACTAACCTAACCAAAGGGTATATGGCAATTCTTAACATGCACGTGTGATGTCATATATATGGGTATGAATCAGTAAAAAGGCAATTGGAAAGACACAGCTTTTTAAACCATTGTGCTGATTTTTGGAAACAATATACGTAAAATGTTATTCAATTAAACCTATATAACTAATACAAGTAGAATAAGAACTAAAACATGTACTGCTTTTTTATAATTATATATTCCGTTTTGCTTTGCACAGATCTCCATTCTCTAGCTGAGATGCTTGGTTCAGGAAATTGAAGCCAGAAGGCTGGATGTGTCATTCAGAGTCCCAAGAGTTCTTTGGTCCCAGTAAGTCATTATGCTATCAGCTGTCCAGGTTTCTCTCACAGTTCGAATGAAACTTTTGTGGATTGCTGGGTTTTTTTGTTCTTGTATTTTCTATGTTGTCTATCATTAATCCCATAGTTACTATCTAGATGTTATTTGGACAAATGTAAATTTGTAACAAAAAGTAATGAAATTACTTAAACTCTGTTGGCTGGAGTGAAAGCATTTAAGTAAAATTCAATAGAAATACTATCATATTTTTATAAAACCTAGCAACGTCTATCTTCAAAGTGCTCTGCAGACTTAAGCATCTCCTTGCTCTGAGAAAACTGAGACATGTTTACGGTAAATCCTTGCTCCATTGAGTTCAGTGCAAAACTCTTAGGGCTTTCAGGGGAGTCTGGATGTTGTCCCCAGTGGAGTTCAGAGTCTTCTCTAATGCCACATAAATCAGGCCCAATCTCAAAGCCAGTATTAGAGCTCAGGAAACTAGACCAGTCTGCCTCTTTATGGATGAAATTCCATGGGTGGAAACTCATGCAGAGTTCTAACAAGGTCTGTGCATGTTTGCGGGGCTTCGGTAGCTCATAGGTTTTGCATGGCCTCTGCACAGTGATGGATTGTTTCCTATATGATTACTGTTTGCTGCCAACAAAAACATAATAAAAAGAAAAGTTCAAGATCAAGACTCACCTGATCTTAAAGCTAGGTTAATTAATTATCTGCTTCAGAAGGGTTTCATCTTTCACTAAAGTCAATTGTAACTAAAGGTGCCAAGTTTTACATGAACAAAGAATCAACCATGAACATTCAGACTAATTTACAACTCTTAGTAGTATCAGGTCCTAATATAATAATGGTTTAGGAGCATAACCATATTTTTCTCCTTCCTTTTGTCCAGGAGAATGGTACAGCTATACAAATTTCTATTTAATGAGTTGCTTTTCTATGACTTTATAAGTCTTTGTTTTTTACTTTTCATGTCAATGCTCTGAAGCAAGTTTGCCCTTGATACACATTGTCTTGGCTGATCTATCTTATTTTTTTCCAACAGTAGATGGCAACATCCATTCATCTGTAGCAAAAACCTAACAAATATTAAGCACATTACACAGCCTAATGTGCAATTCTGAAAATATCAACTGTGTGAGCCAGAATTATTCTCCAAATGATCATTTACAATTGGTGACTGAAAGTAAAACTATTTTTAAGAGCTCTGATATGCTAGGGTTGTGATTTGTTTTCCGAATCAGGGAAAGCTCACAGTGAAATTACAATCTGCAATTGCAGCTGTTGCAGATTCCTAGTTCTTACACTAATGATGAGAGTTAAGCTACACAGCAAGACACTGTGAAACCTCATTCCTAAGCAATATAAGCATGGAATAAGCATATATTTTAATGATTTATACTTCTGCTGAAGTTTGTAAAACACTGAGGGGTGGTGATTGAACCATCGACACTTGATTGCAAACAAGATGGATTCAATGCTTTCAAACAGGCCAACAGTTTTGTCTGAGATGTCTTATGCACTTCATAGTTTGCATGTGCTTAGGAAATGTGTAAAATGTACTTTCTGCCTAAAATGGAGAATATGCTTTCTAGACCTTTAACTTTAAGATTTACTTTGAGAAGTAAAGGTTTCAGATCCTGGTTCCATTGAAATCAATGGCAAAACTCCTGTTTATTTCAGAGTCTAGGATTTCACTCATTATGAATAACTTGTTTTAGGGATCATGGTTCCTAAATAGATAATGGACAAAATTTTCTAATCTGTGTTCCTAAAATTAAGCTCCTAAATCCCTGTTTAGGTACCTAAATGTGAATAGTGTGATTTTCAAAAAGCTGTGAGTTCCTGCAGCTCTCATAGACTTCAGCGATTTTTCATTGCTCAGCATTTCTGAAAATCAAGTCATGGTTATTTAGGTACTTTAATATGAAAAAACCTGAAAAATTAAGCCCATATGGGTATATAATAAATAGACTCTAAGGTCAGAAGGAGCCAGTCTGATCATCTAGTTTGACCTCCTGCACAATGCAGGCCTCAAAATCTCACCTACCCACTCCAGGAATAAGCCTCTAACCTATGACTGAATTATTAAAGTCCTCAGATCATGATTTAAAGACTGAGCAGTTGAGCCATGCCCCATGCTACAGAGGAAGATGAAAAATATGGTATAGAATAGTTTTAAATGTTTTTAGTTCTTCAAATAATTTCACTCCTTCATTATGTAGAATATTTGGTTTGCTCCCCAAGTGTGAATGTCATTCATGTCAGGTGTGAGAATGAAGGGTCTGGCTGCTGCCCAAAGTTAGAAACACATCACAACATTAGTTTTCAGTAGTAAAATGGCCAAACATTCTCCTGAGTTATTGTAATAATTAATGTTCTAAGGAGACAATAAATCACAAAAACAGCAGTTTTTATTAAAAAAATGACTTGTATGTGGTGATAATACACAGAATTACAGATCATTCAAAGTGATAGCATTGTGTTGGTGATGTGTTTTTTTTTTTAAGATTTCATTTCTTTGTAATGCATATCTGGATCTATTGAATTATGCATTAAACCAGCCGTTTTCAAACTTTTCTTCCTCAGCACCTAGTTGAAAAAAATCATTTATGCGCACAACCAACAATTATATCTTTGAGCAGTGCACGTCAGTCTTTTGGCAACGGCAGCAGGGGGCGCTGTGACCTAGTACCTGAGGGTCTGTGACCCAGTCCCGTGTCCCAAACCGTGGTTTGAAGACAACTGACTTAGATGATATGGTGTGGTCTTCGAGAGGGAAAGTATGGTACAGTGGACGGGATTATACTGGAAATAGAAGAGGTAGGCTATGTCTACACCAGAAAAAAGTTAGGTCAAATCTGTTAATTCAAACTAATAAATTTGACTTTAATCTGTACTAAACTCAATCTTATTAAGTCAAATGAATAAAGTGGCCTAAATTGACTTAAAGTTAAATTGATGTGGTCCACTTTGTTAATTTGACCTCACTGCCCTTAATTTGACCTTAATAAGGTCAAATTAAAGGTCAATCCAGGTCTACACCATCCTTAGTTCGAACTAAGAGTCGAGTGAAGGCTCTGTTCAAATTAACAGGAGAGTCTTATTAATTCAAATTAAGCTTTCATTAAGTTGAAGTAAGGAATTTCTTAATTCGACTTAATGAAAGTCTAGTGTAGACCGGGACTAATTTAGTTTGAATTAAGCCTCCTTAATTCCACCTAAATTGCCAGTGTGGACATAACCGTAGACTTTATCCTAGCTTTTCCAATGACTCCTGTTGTGCCCTCATGCACTTTAACTTCTTGGTGTCTCCAGGGGCATCGCTGGTGCTAGGCTTATGGGGCTTGAGCCCTGGGGCCCAGTGCACGAGCCCCAGGTCTTTTCCTGGGCCGGGGTGCTCCTGGTGTCTCCATCCATAAATGAAGATAATAATAGCTATAGGCAGGGGAGATTCTGGAGGGGGCCAGGATGTGGGGCACACGCCCCCCCCCACAAGTGGCCCCAATCCGTCCACTCATGGGCCCGATCCAGCTGCACACGGGGCCTGATCTGGCTTCAAGCCTCCTGAAAGGGGCTTGAAGTGGGAGACGGTCCGTGCCACTTTTTACAAGCAGCGGGGACAGTCCCTGAGTGGTGGAGACCATTCCTGCCACTTGTAAAAACCAGCATGGACTCTTCCCGGTTTTGAGCCTCTTGGAGGAGGCTTGAAATGGAAGACAGTCCATGGCATGTCTTAAGAAGTGGCAGGAGCCATCCGTGCTTTCGGGAAGTGGCCTGGAGCCGGATTGGGCCACTTTCAGCTAGCTGGGGCCAGCTGGCCCCACTGTAGCGACACCCCTGGTTATCAGTATCTTCTTTTGAGATCTACAGATGAGAAGTCCTAACTGTATGATTCTTTTAATCCCTCCAACCCAGGGCAAAAGTTCCATGCATCCCAATTATTTTTTGAGAGGCCATGCCTTTCATTATGTGATCATATCTTTGAACAGCAAATTTCAGTTTGAATACAAACGCAGCAAGCTATGATGTTTGCACTACGTTCTGCCTTCTTCAGCCTAAGAGCCTTTTAAAGAGCAGAATTACATCACTCCTTTCATCACACTAATATTCTTTTAAACAACTGTATCATGGGAACTACTGTATTTAACTATAGTACATCTACGTGCAGTCCATGTTTTTCATCACAGGAAACAGTGTGAACTGCTTATAACACATAGAGTATATATTTGTATTGTTTTAGAACAGCTTTATGCCATTCAGCTGCCTTTATGTCCTCTTCTGTGTCTAAAGATAAGTATGTTTAAGTATAATTCTGAAGTTTTTATCTTCTGCACCATCAGCTTATGTTCTAGTTAAAATTTCATATTACGCTTCTCTAGGTAGCTTTGAACAAGCTCAGAATGACAATTAAGGGAGTGAACTGGCAAAAGGCTGTGATTTCTCTCCCTTTTCTTTCACTTTTATCTCAACTTCTCTAAAGGCACACCTCTTTATCTACATGTTTCCAAGAAGGTGTTCAATTAATAACTCAGACGAATTGTGGCTGATGGGATCTTTTCATGTATTAACTTAACTCTTCCTTTTAATCAGAATGCCAGAAAATTGCTGTTTTTGTGTTTTCTCTACTTTTTCTGGCTGGGTTTTTTGTAGGCCTGTAATCCTTTGATTGTGCCCCCAAGAAATTATCAGGGGTTATAGTAGGGGGTTTACAGGTAAATTGGGATCCTCACTGCTGTATTGAATAGCTATTCTGTTGTGTACTTATATTGATTTGACAGTGTTTGTATTTAGAGCAAAAAGGTAAACATGTAGACTTGGATGTGCCTCAGCTTGATCCGATTAAAGAGAAAATTTGTAGTTGTTTCGCTGGCCAGTTTCTTGTGCCTGTTGGAAGTTGTAGAAGAGAATGGCACAACAGAGCTGACAAGCACAACAAAACTCATTTTTCAACAGAGACAATCATAAGAGTCATTGAAGGACAGAGGTTTATTGGCTTCTGTGTGCTAAAATGTTATTTAGTAGTTAAACAGAGCATTGTTTAAACACACTTGACTCTTTCATTAGAGGTGACCAGGAAGCAGTTTAGTTTCTGTCTTGTGACAGATATTGCAACCACAAGCAATGTCTTTGGGAACCATGTTATGTGAGGTTCCCGTATCACCGTAGGCCAGAGATTG
The DNA here is from genome assembly GCA_007922195.1 of Podocnemis expansa. Lineage (NCBI taxonomy): Eukaryota > Metazoa > Chordata > Testudines > Podocnemididae > Podocnemis > Podocnemis expansa. The sequence goes on along the minus strand of ML682074.1, from coordinate 229,096 downwards.
CGTAACACTCTAGTGGGGAGGGTTACCTGAGGAACGAAAAACAATGTGGCGTGATTAAAGTGGATCACTTAAATTGTAAGCACTTTCAGAGAACGATTGCCTCATGGGGATGCTTGCATGTACTGGTTCAGACTAGATTTCCAAGAGCTCAACAGACAAAGAAAGGATTTTTGGTATAAAAAGGTTGAGTTTAAGCTGATTCATGGCCTTCTTTCTGATCCAGCAAATGGACAAGACTTTGTCCCAGTGAGGTCCCTAGTCTTATCTACTAGTGGCCCCATAAAACTGATAGGTTACCTATGGCACGTGTTTGAATGCATGTAGGAACTTTTATATTTTCCATGTTTCCTATTTAGTGCTTTTATTTTTAAGATATGTGTTTGCTTAGAAAAAACTGTGTGGTAACTTGTAACCAACGGCAAAGAAGAAGCAACATACAGACCTGACTGTTATGCACAATGACTTGCTGCAGATGTTATAGTGTATGGCAGAGGGCTGGGAGGGCTCTAAAATCCCCAGTCAGAAGGGACCAGGTCCCTCTCCGCCCAGAGATAAGTGATGGCAGGAAGCCTGACTGGGAACTCCAGGAATGGACCACAGAGGGGTCCCTGAAAGTGTGACAATTATGTTGGTATGGCAGCCAGCTTAATCTTAAGTTGAGAGCCAAAATGAATTGACTGTCATAATAAATTTTCTTGCCTCTTGTCTACAATTTGAATGCAGCTGCCCCCCGAAGCATCGTCAGTATGGTCTAGGAGGTGCATGAATGTGTACTCAGCTTTGTCTAGGATTGGAGCTGAAGGGATTCCTCTCCTTGTCAGCTTGAGCCCTTCATTTAGTAAATATGAAATGAATACAAGTTTTACACTGAAGCTTAACAACAACCTTTGGATCATGTTGCAGTGAACCTAGTTAACTGACAATTTGTGGGTAAAGGAAGAAGCGAAAACATCATTAGCTGAGTTCCGAAATGGTCGAGTTTGAGATTGGAAAAACATCAGGAATAGTCAGCTGAAATGAGCCTCGTTTTAGGGGGTCTCTGTTCTTTATGAGTATGTTTAATAATAGTTGGTGGAAATTATCAGGCTACAGTTTCATTGGGTTAAAACTAGATTTGAGGACTTTAATAATTCAGTCATTGCTAGAAGTTTATTACAGGAGTTGGTGGCTGAAGTTCTGTGGTCTGCATTATGCAGGAGGTCAGACTAGATGATCATAGCGGTTCCCTCTGATATTAGAATGAGTCTAAATCCCTAGCCATTGCTATTAAACAGCCTCCAGCTCTACATTACCACCATTTCAGTATTATCTTACTTGGGTGGAACATCAAGCAGGTGGCAACTGTCAAATATTCGGGCAGCGTCCTAGACATGGACAATGCTGGAAGATACTCAGATCTGGATGCTCATATATCAGCAGCTGCTGCCGTGTTTCAGGCCCTTCTGTGGCTTCTGTGTGGGTGTCATTGGCTCAAAATCACAAGTTCATAGGCTGTGTCCACACCAGGGTTTTATTTCGAAACAACAGCTGTTGTTTCAAAATAAAGTCGGGCATGTCTGAACGATGTTTTGTTATTTCGAAACGATGGGACCCCGTCATTTTGAAATAACGCCTGTTTCTTCGAAACAGTAAAACCTCGCATGCAATCAAAACAGCCATTGTTTCAAAACAGCTGTTTCTAAACAACACCGTTCAGACATGTTATTTCAAAATAACACTTTTGCCCTTCTTCTTCCCAGGGTGCCTTCCTTTTCATATATACTGGGTGGGGGCATTGCCCAGTGAAGGGGCCATGTTGCCGCATCTCGCATGCTGCCCCTTTCCTGAAGCCAAATAGCATGTCCACACACAGGGCATGCTATTTCACTTTGAGGCTTTCCCTTATTTTGATTTAAGTTATTTCGAAATAAGGATTTTATTTCAAAATAAAATATTTCAAAATAACAGTTTACATGTGAACACAGCCATAGAAGTATGGTTACACCACCTCTGTAGCACAGAAGCATGCCTGCATGCTGAGAGGCTGAAGAAACACAGGCTGTTGTTTTCAATTCTTCTCTTTATAGCTGCTCAATGTCCAGTTGCAGGACAAGATTGGAAATGAGGATATTTGAAGTCAAACCCAACCACTGCCTCCATCAGCACTAGTTCTGTTTTGGCGGTGTTCTTTGTATGGACATATTAGACTAGAAGACCAATGAATTCTGAAGTGCTTACACCAAGGAATGCCACAACATACGGTAGCTGGTGGTCACATGGGCATCAAAAACTTCAGGGGTGTGACAAGATTGTGACTGATGGCATAGAAACACTGAATACACAACCAGATCACCTTAGGTAGCTTACTAGAAATTAATCTGGATGGTATTTGATTTGAAAGGAGGTGTCATGGGGTAAACCCTCCTTAGTGCCACCCTCGGGGAAAACCAGGGTAAGCACTAGCTGGGAGGGCATCTCCTCAAGCTTCTCACCACACTGTTAAACTGTTCAAACCCAACCCCAGAGTCAGGGAAGCACAGCCTAGTAGCCAGAGTCTATATAGCAAAGTCTATCAGCAGCTCTTGGGTCAAGGCAGTGTGGCCTTATAGCCAGAGTCTATACACCAAGTCAATGATGGGGCACTGTGCCCAGGAAGGGGGGCTCAGGCCCTCCCACTCCCCTGAGCCCCAGCCCAGGGCCTTATGGGTGCTGGGGGTACAGTACCCAGCCAGCAGGGATCCACACCAAAACACATGGACTACTCTACAGCCCAGCTCCACCCTTCGGGCCCCCCCGGGCTACTTCTTACCTGGGATGGGGTGAAGATCTGGTTGGGTGTTGAACTGTGATTCCCTCTTTCCTGGGACAGCAGTTGTTGGCTTTTCCACAGGTCCTGGGCATCAGTCATGAGGCTCTCCTTCTGTGGTATCTGCTCCATAAGGTCCACTCTGGTCACCAAGTCTCCTATGGAACGGGGCTGGTGTAGCCCTGGGGCAGGAGCCCCAGCAGACGTCCTTCCCCTCCACTGGCCAGCCAGGACTGAGCTGTGCTGCTTCCTCTTATACTGGGGCAGCAGCCTGAGCATGCCCAGCAGGGCTTAAGGGGCGGAGCTTCCGCCGCCCACAGGGGTGGCTGGGTTACTGAAGTCTGGGATGTCAGCCCTGTCACAAGAGGCCACACCCCTTTGGAATTAGCCACAAGGATCGTAATGTTAAACGTTAAAAGAGTTTGGAAAGTTGCCTTTATATGATTTATTTTCCTTCATCTCCCAAATTATGGAGTTCAATTCTACTGTTGAGGTAAGCGGCAGAATTCTAATGGTCTTCTGTGGGAGTAGGATGAGGCCCATAATGTCATCAATCTCTGAACCTTTAGAGCCATCATAATGAATGAGAAATATCAGGAAATGCAGACTGGATCCTGCTCATTCACTCTTAACTCATGCAAATGCCTATGGACTTCAGTGAAAAATTAGCCTGAAACTGGCTTACTGAATTGAAATCTCTGTTTTACAAAAAAGAAATGTAACTAAGAGGGCTAAATGTTTAAAACATTTCAGCAAAAAAAACAACGAGGAGTCGTGTGGCACTTTGAGACTAACAGATTTATTTTTCGCATGAGCTTTCGTGGGAGAAAATCCCACTTCCTCAGATGCTTCGAAGATGGGTGAAAATAAGGCATGCATGAACATATTTTCAGATCTTTGATTTATGTATTTGATGTATGTATTGTGATCGGAAAGTGAATGTATGAGAGAGGTTAATATTGGCTTGGGGTGACTGAGTGTCATGATGTAGTGGGCTAATGCCTGAAGACTGGTGCTGTGTTGGATGCGAGTGCTGCCTTAACTTATGATTTCCTTCCTTTTTAGTGCTTATATTGTAAGGAAAAATGCTTGTGAAACCTCAGCTCAAGTTAATGATGTTTTTGTATGGTGGAATTTCCTACTGTTTAAAATAATACATATGTACATATGACGGTTGGGGACCCAGAAATGGAAACTGGCTAAGGAGACTTGTGAGAGGGGCTAGATGGATGTGGGAGGGCTGCAGATTTTGTCAAATTATCATATCACCTTCCTTTAGAACTCTGCATGCTTGGTGGAAAGCTTTACTGACGCTACAACTTCCTCAGTCTGGCACTTTTGTATGAAGCTGTAGGATCCTGGCAGGCTGAAAGCCTTGAATGCTGAGCAGAGTTAAAAAAAAATGAATGTCATTTAAAGCTTTCTCCACCTGGAGAGAAAAGTGTTAAATGGAGCATATACTACTGTTTCCCTGGCTCCCTGTTTTCCCTAATGTTGCTCTCTAGCCAGTTCTGCTTCCAAGATCGTCAGCCAGTTTCCATTCCATGCTTTATGTCCTCAGCAGATACTTTTCCCTCCCCATTTGCTCACTTGCCCAATATTCCCCTGGTAGACTGTAAGTGCTTAACTTTTATGTGTATAGGCTAAGCTATACAAAACCACTTAGGGGATTTAGATGCGCAACACTCATTAATTTCAGTGGGAATTGTACATCCTCAAATCCCTAGACTGTTTTGAAAATTTCAGTCATAACTACTGTTTACAAAGATTAGGCCTATAAAATTATAATAATATAAAATATATAACTGTATAAAATGTATAATTTATATAAAGTCATGTGTCTTTACAGTTTACAAGTAGACAACTGTACAGGGTAGTAGAGAGTGTCAAACAACAGAGGTTTGGAAGCATCAGTAGAGGAGCATAGAATTTGAGGGTCATTGGTCAGGTAATGGACTAGGGGCCTTTCCAAGTTTTGCCTGGAGAGAAATTCCTGTTCTGCTCATATTAGAAGTTGCAATGTCTAGGTATGTTGTGCACTTAGGAAGTTTGCAGGAGACCCACTCTTCTTGTGCAGGTTTCCTGGCATTCGGGTTCTAAGAGAGGACTCTTTTTGACAGCTCAGCCAGTGAAGCTCTGAATGCATAATTGGCTGAGGTGTTGTAAGGACAGTCGTTCTGATGAAAATGCTTTTTCTTTTGGCCTTCCTATGAGTGATTTGTTGTGCAAAAATTCATTGTACAAACCATTTTTCATTGGAAGTAATTGATGAAAAATTAACTCCTATGCCCTGCAATTAATCATAAATTACATTTTATGACAAATTAATTTGATGAAAAAATATACAGCTAACATCTCTGCTTAAATGGAAATTGTTAGTACTAACAAAATGAAATACGTACAATTAAAATACATGCACTTTAACAAGCTTTTAAACATAGCCAGTTTCTTTGCCCTCTGCAAAAACTAGTCCTCGTTGTAGCATAACTGCATCTTATGGATAACAGTCTCATATGACCTCCAGTGTTCCCTCTAATTTTTCATAGGCTGTGTGCACAAAAAATTTCTTTGTGTGCACAAAAATTTCTTATGTGCACTGTTGAAATTTTTGTGTGCATGCTTTTTGTTGTGTGTGCGGGTTTCATAATCTGTGCACGCATGCACATGCACACAGCTTAGAGAGAACAGTGATTACCTCTATAAAGCCAATGAGCATTCTAGCTCTTCAAGAACAGACATGTGGACTAGTGGTCAAATTATTGGTTCTAATCTGAATTCTTACTGGGCAATTCTTATTTCATTTGTGTCATGGTCATACATAACACTGAAAATATCAAACACACACAATGCCGGGTATTATAGGATCTTAAAATGACTTTGTGACATATTGCAGGAATGGTGTATTTCTAAGGTTTTGCTATCACACTCAAGTCTCTCAGTCGGTGGTCCTAATGTTCTACATGCTGTATGAATTGTCTACTGGATTATTGATTAACCACTGGGGGTGATTGTTTTTTCTCATCACTGTTGGAGATGTATCTTTAAATCAACTATTTCTAGTTAATACCAGCTATGTATGCTACTTGGTTGAAGACTTGAAATTCAGAGATGTTGTATTGCCACTGGCAGAAAAGCATAGTTCTTAAGCTGTTTACAGGTTCCTAACTAAATACTGTGTTAGGCTTGACAAGGAAGAATAAATGTTGATGGCATTTCATAAGAGATGCTTCAAGGACAAAATTAAAATACTTCCATAGGGTGTAGACATCAATCAACAGAAGGATGTTCTTGTACACCAAGTGCTACAGAGTAGAGCTTTCCAATGACCTTAACACACTGGCCAACACAGAAACTGCTACAGTAATTAAAGATTACATTAAGTATCAGTCAAAAGCCACTATTCAACTCAAAGACAAACCTTTTATGCATTATTAAAATCAGATCCTTCCCAGAAGATTCAGACTAATAAAGTTGAATTTAATAATGCATATATTACTGATGTTGAATATATTTGTGCACTGTAGTATAAGAAAGGGGCCTCTTTCATAAGAGTCCATAATATTTAATATGTGATTTCGTATCAGTCTAAACTTAAAAGAAATCTACCTTCACATAAAAGTTATAGGTACTTCAGATAAGATGGCTGTAGAATTTTTTCTACGTTATATTAGTTTCCTATCTTTCCCATCCTGAAAGGTTTGGGATTGGGCTGTGAGGCCTTCCTGAAAGTATCACTCAGTTGACTCAACCCAAAATATTTAGTGCATGGTTCAAAGAAGAACATTGTACTGATTCACTGGGTAGTGCACAAAACCACTATTTTTTAAAATAAATATGGGCAGGTGACAGATCAATTTCATCCTGGAAACAGATAAGCCAGGTTGCACAACCATTAGCATGTTGAAGAGATAGGAAAGTCACAGGCAGTGTCCATGTTGAGGGCATGCATAAAAGTGGATCAACATGGTTGCTTTTGTTTTCAAAAAGGCAGGAAAGATTACAACTTTTTTTATTAGAATCCAAATATTGTTTAAGCTGGTGGTTCTCAGCCTTTTGCAGGTTGCAACACACTTGGTGGCATGTTGCAACCCAACGGGAGACACCAGTTTCCCACCCCAGACCAAATCCAGCCATCTCCTGGGGTCTCTGTGATGTACTTACCACAGTGTGGCAACATAGTAATGTGTTCTGACATAGTGGTTATGAACCACTGGTTTAAGCCAGTAGTACCTATTGATTCATTCCAGTTCTTACCGAAATGAACAGAAAGTTCCTCATGGACATGAATAGTAATTTTCTCAAAATTTGTCATTTATAAATTCAGGTGCATAAATGTGTGCAGAGCTGGAGAGCAGGGGTGGCTCCAATTCTCTGTTGTTTCGAAATAAGAATGCTGTGTGAACACACCCTTAGTGATTAATTAGATAGAGTTGAGAGGTATGTGTTTTCTGACCCCAGCTCCTTGCCCTAGTTACTTACAAACGGGTACTTAACTATGCTCAGGACTCCAGCCTTCAAACTCTGCTCCTTTATCCTGCACTCCTTCTCAGTCAGTAACAAGCATCAACACCACTGCTAATGTTTGAGGGAAAATTCACATCATGCCTAGGTATGGTATTTGCAGGTCTTTCCCAACCATGCCTGGGAAAGGCCATCTCTCTGCCTCCAGAAGCACCTTATGGAGGTCACCATGAGGCCCCATTTGGACTCTGGTCAGGGAATCCCCCTGTGCATTGGTCTGAGTCAGCAATGAGTGTAACTCCTGCTACCATGTCCAAAACCTGTGCTGATGGAATTGCCTCATAGATTTCGTGGCAGGGCCTAGTTGGTAAGGAAGCATATCCATAAGCATGATGCTAAGTCTTCCCCAAAAACAAAAAAAGTGGACATCCTTTCCATGAGTTCAAGCTATGGTAACAGAACTCATACTAAGTCTCCTAAGCATGAGAGGAAGTCCCCCAATGGGATCTGGCAGCTCCATGCTCTGGGTCACTGGTACCATCAACAGTGGCACCCAGTTCCAAGAAACTCTGTGGTGCCAGTACCAATACCAGGCAAAGAGAGGGTGCTTCTGACACTGGAGAAATCCAGAACCATAGCTGAGTTGCACCATGTGTCTGTCTTACCAGATCTGGAGTCATCCCATCCATTGGGCCTCTCCACCTCTGGAAAAGTATTTCTCCATCACACAGTCTACCCCGATATAGGATCCTTCAGCACCTGCTCTGCTAGTCTACACCCTTCCATTGACTATGATGGTACCCATTTGAACCAGAGTCTGCTTTCTTCTCCTCCAAAGAATCAGAATCAATAGAGAAACCAGCCATGTCCTTCCCCGTGCACCTCCACAGAGGCAAGAATGTCCACGGCAGCATTCACCACTCCCACCATGGAGCCACTGGTATTCCATGCTACCATATTGTCCCTGAGATCTGACATACTGGTCATACTGGGGACTGTGGTCCCACTAACCACCCTCAAAACCAGCTTGATCCATAAGCGAACCTTCACTTGCCTTCCCCCAAGGGGTCCTTCTAGCAGGCACTTGGATCCATGAGTAAAGGAAGACGCCCTACTTCAGTCCCAGTGGTTCTGCTGGAATGAGTGTGATTTTCCTCTTGATCTCTGGACAAAGTGGTGACTGCTGTATCCCTTTCTTCTCTGTATGCTTCTAGCAATTTCAGGAACCATTGTGGAACTCCAAATTCCACTGTATCATGCTGGAAGCAATTATTTTATCCTTAAAAAAGACGTGACTTATGGTTCTCAATATGAAGGACTTTTACTTTCATATTGATATCCATTCAGCTGCAGACCTTTCCTGTGGTTCACCATGGGCACCCACCATTTCCAGTACAGGGTGCTCCCCTTCAGAATAGTCACTGCTCCCAGAATCTTCACCAAAGATTCTTCCATCATCTGGCCCATGTCACATGTTGCAGGGTCCTCGTGTTTCCATATCTCGACAATTGGGTTCAAACTGCTTTGTCCAAGCAAGAAGCTCATGCATCAACCTCATGATGTTCAACCTCCTCTCATCTCTCAAAATCAGAGCTAATGTTGAAAAGTTGATCCTAGACCCCACTCAGTCTTTGGACGTCATAGGGGCTGCTATGATCAGTCTGGTCACAGCATTGTCCTTATTGTAAGACAGGTTCCAGGCAACGAGCCACATCACAAGTTGCATTGAGACCAGTCCTCAGGTACCAGCGAGGACTTGCTTATCTCTCCTAGGCCACATGGCTTTGTGTTCATATGTGACCCTCTTTGCCTGCTTCTATCTTCACTACCTTCAGAGGTAGCTCCAGGTCATTTACTCCCCAAATCTCATCATGTCAGAGATTTTGTGCTGACAGACCCCACTAAGGTATTAACATCCCTCCAATGGCAGACAGAACCTACATGGCATATGTTGGGGGGTTTCCTTCCTGTCTCCTCATCCTCGATTATGTTCCATCCTTGAAGTTATCAGCTCTTGCTGTCAACTCTTTGAGAGTCTACCTAGTAGTGATTAGCACATTTCACCTTCTGGTGGAAGGTTGCTTTGTCTTTATACACCCACTAACCACTGGGCTTTGGAAAGGCCTTGTCAGAACTTTCCCACCTATCCAAATGATTGCGCATCAATGGGACCTGAATCTAGTTCTTTCCATGCTATTGAAACCACCCTTGGAGCTCTTAACATCATGCTCCATGTCCCTCTTTGCCAAAAAAAGTCTTCTTCCTTGTTGCTAATCACTTCTTTGAGACCTGCTGGTGAGCGCAGCATTTTGATGACAGAGCCACCTTTCCTGGTTTTTCATAAGGACTGAATCTTTCTGCATCTACACCCCAAATTTTTTACCAAAAGTGGCCTCCCAGTTTCACATCAAGCAATCTATTCACTCATCTGTTTTCTTCCAAGAGCCTTACATGTGCTCAGACATCTAATGAGCCCGGCCTTTTTCTTGCAGAGAATAAAACTAGTCAGGAAGTACCCTACACTATTGCAGAAGCAGAAGACAAACCATCTCCACCCAGAGAATCTCCAAATGGATTTCAGATTTCATTAAATTCTGCTACTAACTATCTCTCAACCCGCAGGAGAGAAAGCTCAAGTTGTGATCACAGGATGTGCCACTATGGACATGCATAGGGTGGCCATGTAGAGTTCTGTGCACACTTTTGCAGTGTACTGTGTCCTAGTGCATGACTCAGCAGTGGATACCTCCTTCAGGACGTCAGTTCATCCTCAGCTTCACATCCTCCTCTGACTCAGGTATGACTTGTAGAATACAGTAGGAAGCATCAGCTGAAGAAGAAGAGGTTACTTATGAGCAATTGGAGATTTTTTGAGATGTGTGGTCCCTATCTGTATGCTACTTCCTGTCCTCTTTCCCTTCTGCTATGGATCTTGCTGTGAAGGAACTGAAGACATGGTCAGTCTGCCTTTGTCCTTTATCATCTTGGGTGGAAACATGAGGAGAGCCAGGACTAACAGACACTACTTTCAAATTCTTTGACTCTTGTGACATGATGTGCACAAGTAGCTTTCAGCAGAATATAGATAGGGGGCCACACATCTTGAAGAACATCCATATACAGGTAAGTAACACTCTTTTAGAGGGAGTTTCGATTTGAAAAGCAGGAGGTAGTAAGGTAACGTATGATGAGGCATTTTTACATAGTGGTCTGAGCAGGTGACTGGATGCTTTGATTCTGTTTCTGCTTCTGTTGTATGTTTTGATCTTGGGCAAATTACTTAACCTCCTGGTGCCTCAGTTTCTGTTTGTGGGATGGTTATAATAGCAGTCACATTTGTGAAATGTCAGAGATCATGAAATGAAGGGTGTTAGGTAAGTCAAACAGTAGTAGAAAATGTTAATTTAATGCGATATGACCAACTAGTGGATTGCAGTCCGTTTTGATGAATTTTTGTGTTATAGTCACTTTTTGTTTGCTTTCCACAGAGCTGGGAACCTGCAAAATGCCATTTTTGTCCTCAGCATTCATAGATGAGTGAAGATTCCTTTCTCCAAGTGTTTAAAAAATGCCCAGACTCTATTTACCAGGATATACGCTCAGCTATATTCCTGGGATCATGATTCTCAAAAAGTGGAGTTTAAAGCCAAGTCAGCGGTCTGGTTGTCAAATATCTGAGCATTCAGCAGTTCAGACTGATGTTAGTGGAAGCTGCTAGGTGCTCAGGACTCTTTAAAAAGCCAGGTTGCTTATTTAGGAACCTAACTTTAGGCTCACAAGGTTAAAAATTTTGACCGTAGTCTTTTCTCACATCTGTCTCAGAAAGGTGCTGGTAGGAGAAAAGTGAGTTGCCTTTTGTAAATTCAGCCCTTGGGAAACTCTGATGTGGTCAGCAGATTTGTGCCTACTTACACCAAGGGTGAATAGGACCCTCTGTCTTTGTCGTGCAAGCAGGGAGTCCATTTCAATAACTCATGAGCTCGCAAGAAAACTTTGTAATTGACATTTTCCACACATTTTCTTCTCTGTTTGTTCTGTGTTTCAGTCAAGTCACATTTCTCCACTCTCTGCCATACACTAGTATTCTGGAAAAACTTGCTCTCATGCATAATGGAGTAGGAAAAGTTACAAAGGAGGAATTTATTGGCTTCAATATCTACTCCTGGTCTCTGTCTTACTCTACAAGATCATACAGCAAGTGTGTGGTGGAGCCAAGAATAGAATGTTCTTCTTATGCCAGACGGAGAGCCTTAACCCCTTCCTCCCATGAGAGAGCTAGCCTTCTTTCTTCTTCTTTCAGTTTCCTGGATGTTGCAAAAATAAAATCTTGCATTATTTTGGCTTATAAATTGATCCCTGGGGGAACATTGGGGGGTGGGGTCAGCGGTTGGGAAACAAGTAATGAAGAAAAATATAAATACCGACATAAAAATAAGCACTTACAGAGCAATACATCATCTCAAACTGCTCTGTATATAGAATTATTTACACATTATACTAGATATTTTGTATTATTCATGTTTATCCCACGTGAACAGCCCTTTTTAAAAATCCCTAAAAATCTCTGTCTACCTGAGGGCCCAATTCGGCACCCAGTGAAGTCAGTGAGTGTGTTTCCGTTGTTTTCAGTAGGTGCAGGAACAGACTTTAAATCAGTAAAGCAATTAGTGCTGCCACAGTGATCTACAACTCAGAAATCAGATGCTGTGTCTTGGCTTCTTTTCCCACCACTACTTTTTCTAGGCCTCAAGCGCACAATTAGATTTTCCAGACGCAGGCCTGTTTGGTCCAAGCCACTAGAGAGAGATGAGCCCGTCCACGTTCTATTTGGCAAGACCAGCCAGTGGAGGTCTTCTCGCCTGCCTTTATTACGAGGATTCTGTTTTCATCTCACTTGCTCTGCTAGTGATCATATTTTGGGTGCAGCGTGCGTCTTTCTTGGGAAACAAAAAGGCATTAAGAAGACAATGAAGGTACAGTGGTTGGACTAGTGTGTGTTCAAGTGGAGATCACTGCTCTGTCATGATCTGAGTCTAATAAAGAAATCAGAAGTGTCTGAAGTCCCATATGAAGGTAAGACCAGCCTGGTCCAAATACTGCCCAGTTGTCCTGTACTTTAGTATTGTAGTATAAAATTAAAGTGCACCAGTGGTCTTTGAAGCTAAGTTCCAAAGGGGTAGCCATGTTAGTCTAGTTCAGCAAAACAACTGAGGAGCCTGATGGCACTTAAATGTTATGTCTACATTAGCAAATTAGTCTGGACTAAGCAAGCTTAGGCTGGACTAATTTGAACCCTGGCTACACTAGCTTTTGGCTAGTTCGAACTAAAAAGAAAATTTAGTTCTAACTAATCAAAGGTTAGTTTGAAGTTGTTAGTTCGGCTGGTTAGTCTGAACTAACTGCTTAGTTCGAACTAATTTACATTTTTAGTTTGAACTAGCACAATGGAGACATGCTAGTTTGAACTGAATAAGTTCGAACTAACAGTTATTCAAACTAAATGTGGTTTTTTTTTAGTTCAAACTAAACATGGTTTTTTAGTTCAAACTAAAAGTTAGTTCAAGCTAAGTATGCTTTTTTAGTTCAAACTAAAAGTTAGTTTGAACTAAAAAAAAACCTGCTTAGTTCAAACTAACTTTCAAACTGCTTAGTTTGGACTACCAAGTCTGACTGAAGATTTTTGGTGTAGCCATAGCCATAAAGACTAACAAAATTATTTATGGCATGAGCTTTCATGGGAGAAAAATCTCACTTTGTCAGACACTTGAAGATAGGAACTTACAGAATGGGAGCAAAATAAATGCCGAGAAGTGTAAGTCACGGGATCAGGTCAGACTGTTACAGCAAATCAAAGCAGTGTTTTTGATTTGCTGTAACTAGCTGACCTGATCACAGGGCCATCCCTGGGGGAAGAGAGGGATGGAGCCAAGAGTAGGCTGACTTGGAGGCCATTTCCCACACTTCTGCCCCTCCCCGGGCCGGCTGCTCCTCGTCTGGGGATGGGGCAGGCCAGCCCAGAGGCTGAGCTCTGCTTCTCTGCCCTGCCCCTGGGCTGGCTGTTCTGCCCTGGGGACAGGTTGGGCCAGCCCAGAGGTCAGGCCCACACTCCTGCCCCTCCCTTTCTTTCTGCCAAAGGCGGTGGGATAGTAGCAGGGAGCAGCGCAGCAGTGGGGCGGCTTGCAGTGCAGGCCCCTGCTGCCCCACTTGCAGCAGGGCAGCTTGGGGCCCATGGAACTGCGAGGTCTGGGCCAGTCGCCCCACTTGCTCTCCCCACCATTAAGGGCGGGCCTGGCTGATCCTATGACGTCACTGTATTTATTTGCCTCCCATTCTGTAAGACCCCCATCTTTAAGCAGCTGACAAAGTGAGTTTTTCTCCCACAAAAGCTCATGCAATAAATAAATTGTTAGTCTTTAAAAGTGCCACAGGACTCCTTGTTTGTTCAATGGTCTTCGAGTATCTCTTGAATCAGCACCTGCATCTTCTAAAACAGACACTGCATCAAAGTGTGATAAGCAAACCCACTCCAAAACATTTGGTGGCACAGGTTTAAAAGAAGAAGAGTGCAGGACTGATGTGGGGAGTGATGTTGTCCTCCACTGTGCTTTGCAGCAGATTGTTCATAGATTCATGACTGCAGCTGGCCTAGATTAGCAGGCTCCTTTTCAAGACTTCTTCTCCAGAAAAGCACATTAATAGCTTTAAGAAACTGCAGAGCATGGGGAAATGGATGATCTCTTAAAAGCTAAGGGATGCCAGCTTGCCCTCTCTTCCAGGAATTTGGATAAGTAGCCAGTCATTCACATTTATTACCACACATTGGGCAAAAATCTGACTTTTCAGTTTCAGCCAGTTCTATAATATGAAAAAACAGCAGCTGTTAAATTTCACCCTGTTAAAAGAAAGTCTCTGCTTTGTTTGCACTTTCAGGCAGTGAGCAGCATGGTTTTACATGATGGGCCCAGACTTGCTGTTGTAATACCAGTAAAAGTTCCACGGAGAGATGATGGAGTATTTTGCCTGCTAAACAGAGTTTTTGCTCGTGGGACCACTGAATGGTCAGGCCTTGTATGTGTTATTGCTAAGTATGAAAATGCTACTTCATAGGAAGACAGAACACACAGTGGATCCTTTATTGACGGGTATAAACAGGGTGAACAGATCATTCCAGGTGTATGTTTATATGATTAAGCCTGATTTTTATTATAATGCAACATAGGAACCTCAGTCATGGATCAGTACCCCTTGTTTACATAATGTACAAACATAAAACCATAGTCGCTGTCCAGGCAGCTTACAATACAAATAATAGAACACAATAGGAGGTCAAAGCAAACAAACTGGATGAGGGTATGAGGGAAGAAAATGAACTGAGTTGAGTAGAAAAGCACAATTTGTAGGTCTTCAGTTGCCTAATTCTGATAATTTCCACACTCTGTCTCTGCTTTGCTGACAGAGATCATCTTGGCACCAAAATCGCATCTCTGCAGGAAATACTGAAAGGAGAATATAGGAAGTGATTGTTGGGAAGGTGCCCCAGATAGCTCTATTATCTTTTAGGAACCTATATAGTTAATAAAGATCTTTGGCAGAGAAGATTTACCATCAGGATTTTCTCACACTTCAATGTTGTGTATAATGAAGTTTCAAAGGGGCAGCTGTGTTAGTCTAGTTCAGTAAAACACACAAGGAATCCTGTGGCACTTAAAAACTAACAAATTTATTTATTGCATGAGCTTTTGTGGCAGAAAATCCCACTTCATCAGACTCTTTGATTAGCCAAGAAGGCTAATGGCATATTGGGCTGTACCAGTAGGAGTGTTGCCAGCAGATCGAGGGATGTGATTATTCCCCTCTATTCGGCACTGGTGAGGCTGTATCTGGAATACTGTCAGGGCCAGCAGAACATGGTAAGTGTGGTAAGTGTTGCAGGGGTCGCCAATGTTTGAGGGGTGCCAAAATGCCCTTGGGGGGATGCATCTCTGGCCTGGCCGTCCCATGCCGGAGGGGGCCAGGCGAGCCGGCCCAAAGGGCGGCCGGGTTCAGCACTGCTGGTCTGCGCCCCCCACCACGTGTGCTGCTCTCAGCTCTGTGCGGGAGCAATGTAGAGAGGGCGGAAGGCAGCACGGAGCCAGTATCACTCTTCCCCGCCTAGCCACGCTACCTCCTGGCCCCTCCCTGCTGCTCTTGTACAGAGCGGAGAACAGCGCCCATGGCCGGGGGTAAGGGGGCAGATGGGGGACAGACCAGCAGCACTGAACTGGGCTGCCCTTTTGGCTGGCCTGCCTGGTCCCCGCTGGCAGGACCGGGCACTCCCCTGGGCTGGGTCTGCTCCCCAGTGCCAGGAGGGTGAGTGGGGGCCCCACAGAGGGCGATTCGCCCAGGGCCCCTCGCCCAGAGTCATCCTTAGGGTAGGGCGACTGGGGCGGCTGCCCAGGGCTGCACACTTTGGGGGCCCTGTGCGGTGGCACCACTGCCTCCCCCATGCTGGGCACCAGGCAAGTGGCCAAAAGGGCAGCCCGCTGCAGCGCTGCCGATCTGGGTCCCCCACCCACCCTGCATCATGCGGGCTGCTCTGGGCTCCATGCTGGAGCAGTGGGGAGGGGGCGGGAGGCAGCATAGAGCCAGCATTGCTGCCCCCCCGCCCCAGCCACGCTACCTCCAACCCCCTCCTTGCTGGTCCAGCCCAGAGCCCAGAGCAGTGTGCGTGGCGGGTGGCGCTGCAGGGAAGGTGGGTGGACCAGCAGCGCTGCACCAGGCTGCCCTTTTGGCCACTCGCCTGGTCCCTGGCATGGGGGGGGACAACGCAGGAGTCTGCCCCTCCCCTGGGCTGACCAGCTCTGCCCCCCAATGCCAGGGGTGGGGGGTGGGAGGGGCCCTTCAGAGGGCGATTTGCCCGGGGCCCTGCAGCCCCCTAGGGACGGCCCTGCCTGGGGGAGAGGGAGGGAGGAGAGCGCCGATTTATTGGTTGCAGGGGGGCGCCAGAAACCCTCGCGCTGGTCTTGAATGCTGTGTCTAGTTTTGGGCTCTACACTACAGAAAGGATGTGGACAAATTAGAAAGAGTCCAGCGGAGGGCAACAAAAATGATTAGGGGGCTGAGGCACATGACTGATGAGGAAAGACTAAAGAAACGAGGCCTCTTTAGCCTGCAGAAGAGAAGACTGAGGGGGGATTTGATAGCAACCTTCAACTGCTTGAAGGGATGCTCCAAAGAGGAGGGAGCTAGGCTTTCTCAGCAGTAACAGAGGACAGAACAAGGAGCAATGGTTTCAAGTTGCAGCTGGGGAGGACAAGGTTGGATATTAGGAAAAACTTTCTCACTAGGAAAGTGATGAAGCATTGGAATGGGCTACCTAGGGAGGTGGTGGAATCTCTGTCTTTGGAGATATTTAAGGTCCAGTTAGACAATACCCTGGCTGGGATGATTTAGTGGGAGTGGTCCTGCTTTTAGCAGGAGAGTGGACTAAGATGATCTTATGAGGTCCCTTCCAACCCTATGATTCTATGATTCATAAAATAAATAAATTTGTTAGTCTTTTAAGTGCCACAGGACTTCATGTATAATGAAATTACCATAATAGTAGAGAAGACAGGGCATTACTTCAGTTTTTCTCTCTTTATCTCCAAGAATGTTGTATACTGGAATTTATAATAAAATCTACCTATGTGCCATTTGGACTTTGAAAAATCTCCCCGTCTTTTTTTAAGCACACAGGTTTGAAATTTTGGCTTGTATCACTATAATCCATCTGTGGCAGTGATGTCCTAGATTCATACCTCACTACTCTCCATCATGTAGTCTTTATGCATGTGGTTTTGCTTTTAATGAAAGAGCTCCCATTCATAAAGGTTGCTGTGGAATAGGCTTAAGAGACTTTCCCAGAAAACAAAATCCATAAGATTAAACCTGTACTATCTCTGGAAGTATAAAAGAGAAAAAAAGTTCTTTGTTGTCCTGCACATCAACTGGAATCTTATTGCTCATTTGTAGAGCCCTGTGCGGATACAAATAAGTGGATCTGTATCCGACCTGCATCTGCAAGGAGTGGTCCGTGGATATCCGTGTTGTATCCACAGATGCAGATATAATGCGGATATCTGCGAATATCCGCATATTTGCAGGGCTCTAGCTTTGTGCAGATAAAAATATGTGGATCCGTATCCGATCTGCATCTGCAAGAAATGGTCCGCAGATATCCGTGTTGTATTATTCTTTTGAAATACTCACTCACAAAGTTACTAATAGCAACGATAGCTTGATCCAGGTGCTTCCATTGATGGAGGCCTGCACGTCCTCAGAAATGAAACATAAATGAAACATTTCAGTAGTAACACCGTCTACAGAGATTCTAAACTGGCTTTGGACTGAAGAGTCAGCAAAATGTCCGAAAGGAGACTACGTTTTACAACATCGTGTTTGATCCATTGACTGCTGACAACACTGCTAACTGCTCAGTCTAAGGGAAGCCACTAATTAACTTAGATCATCACCCAGGAATACAAAAGATTTATTTTATAATAACTGTTAAAAATTCCATATATTATCTAATTTTAAAATTAAAATATGCTCTCATCTGCTGTTCTTCCTGCAACCTCACATTTGTTGTTATATCGTTTACTCGCTTTCTGCTTTTGGTGCAGCCGTAGCATTTTATGCCTCTTAATCATAGACCTGAAGCTTTTTTACCTGTCTATATGTTGAAACATAAGGCTATTGAAACAAAAGGACTGGGTCTAATCTCACACTGATGTGAAAAAACTGACACTATCCATTTCTTTTGAAAGGCTAGTTTCAAGGGAAAAAAACAACAAGGAGTTGTGTGGCACTTTAAGACTAACAGATTTATTTTTTGCATGAGCTTTCGTGGGACAAGATCCCACTTCCTCAGATGCTTCGAAGATGGGTGAACTTACAGAAAGGAATGAAACTAAATGCAAGGGGGTGTAAAACATAGGATCAGGTCAGAACTGTATATTACTAAAAGTTTGTTCTGCTGTCTTTACTCACCGGGTCCAACCCATGATACCTTCACTCATATCAAATGATACTTTCATTGGGTCACATCAAAGTCAAAGCAAACAACCAAAAATCCTAAACTGTTCTCCCTGGGAAGAGGATGAAAAGAAGAATGAATCACACAACAGTTGTTGGTCATGACTTGTGATGCAAAATGCATTCTTGGGAGGTACTCATACTGCGTTGATGAGTTTAGTGTGAAAAACTATAAAGAACAGAAGAGATGCGTGAGTGGGGCACTGTATGGAGAACTCACCCCTCACTGTAAAGGTGTCACTATATGATTCTTTGAGTTGTACCATACTTCATAAGGAGTCCCACTGAAAAGCGTGTACCTTGTGGAATAAATTGGTGTTCCATGTGATTTAAGGGTGCCAGAATCTATTCTTACCTTTTGGGATTCCATAATTTCAGGCTGGTTTCTTCTTGATCACCTATGTCCGATGACGTAGATTCGGCTGTACGTTGGTGGCAATCTTTGTCTCTGCAAATGAATATAACTATCAAAAAAAGTGATTCCCATACTGATACATGAGGAAATACACACACTTAACTTCCATTAATGTTAATGGAGAGTTACCCATGTATATTTTCCATGCATCAGTGCAAAAATAGACTGCAGAATGTGTCTCCATGTGATCCTCAACAGAGCTCAAAGCGGGAATAGTGATAATGCTCTAAAGAAGGTAAATTAATTATTCTCTTTTATTTGATCTTACAAATACTCATCTTGCTAAATCAACCATGAGTTCTATTGCTGTGTAAAGATTACTTAATGTGTGTGTTTTAACAGTAACAAACATGATAGGAGTTTGTGATGTAATCTTTCAAGCAGAAAATAAAAAATGAAGAGGGAAAATGTCTGAAATATTGGTATAGAAATGAATCCTAAACAAAGCTCTTTTGTTTAATGCTTACAAAGTGACTAAAATATTTGATATGTACTATAGGGTCAATTTGCCTTTAATATGTACTTCAGCTTATTTTATTCATTTAGTTTTAGTAGATTTATTACTTTATTATGTTGTGTCTAGTCCTGAAATTCCCACTTAGGCAAAATGTCCACTGAAATAATTAAAAAATTTTGATTCAGCAATGATTTGAGGATTGGCCATTTGTAATGCTATCATAAAAATGACATAACTGGCCACCATTTTCTGCTGTTTGTGCTCATGGGGTTTTGCTTTTTATCTAGTAAGGTTGCATGTTAGGTACTGCTGTGATTGAAGAAAAAAAATATGTAACAAAAATACTATTAAAGATCCTGTTTAAAGACCAAGGATTACATGTTATCAAAGATCCAGTATTTTGGTACCATGGTAGTAGGTACCTTAGAAATACTATAAATGGATTTGATTAGATAGTACATTATTCTTTTTCTCTTGTTTCTGTCATTTTCATGCTTACTTCAGAAATTGTAATGCACTAAAAGTTTTAAAGGAAAATAAATAATAATTTTTTAAAAGTAAACAAACTTGGTTTTCCAGTTTAAACTGAATTAATCAAAAATGATGGAAACGACAATATGATATCTGAAGAATAAATACAGACAAAAACATAATAAAAATTGACTCCGAGCGTAATCCTGAATGCTAACATAGATCCATGTCCATTGTAACAAATGTGGTCTAATTTAATCTCCAGACTGTATTACTGCCAGGAAGAATAAAATTGACAAGTTATAATGCATTGGTTACCCTTAAAATTCCGTTTAACTATTGATCTGCTGAAGATGTCCACCGCTGAAAAGACTATCTTAATTATAAGTGTCATCCATCTTAATAAAGTCCAAGCATGTGTATTATTTACAGATTACTCCTGCACCTACTAAATGATTCATATACAGACAAGGGATCAAATTTTCAAATTACGCTATGCTGCTCTGAAAGCATCAAAGTGCAACAGGGCTATCTGGGATCCTGTGTGAAGTTGACATCTTATGAATTAAATGTGAACTGGTACTAAAAAGAAAGAAAATGCTATATTAATGTAGGTGCACTGCCTCCCCAAAGGCCTGATCCTGCAAGGTGCTGATTGCCTTGTGCTGAGTACTCTTAACTTCTACTGGAGTCAGTGAAGGTTAGTAGTGCTCAATGCTATGTTTTTATGTTCACGAAAAGGGCAAACGCATACAGCACTTTCAGTTGAATTACTTTTGTTTTAGATGAAGTATGTCAAAACCAAGGAAGGACAAAAAGTAAAGTCTTCTGCAGAGCAGAATTTGTGTGCATCTCTGTTTCAGGCTAGAAACCACTCTAACAGCTTAACTGGCCAATAAATTAAGCTCCTGCTGAACTGATTTCTATTGCTGTTTAACCACCAACCAGTGTGAATTTGTGTAAGGAATGTCAGTACTGGTTTAAAAAATGTTTTCTGACCTAGCCTATGGAGATATGTAGTTTTAAGATGGTTCCTAATTCTATTCATTCATTGTCATATACTCTGAAGCCATTGCTGTGTTGTACCCTGGAAATGGCTGCATTTCAGTGGTGGATGGTGTAATCCTGGTGTATGGTATATCAGGGTGAAATCGGAGCAAAATTTCCACTGACTTCAGTGGGACCAGAATTTTACCGCAGATTATTACAAGGTAAAGTGCTTGCTGATCCTCCAAGAAGAAAGGTGCATAAATTATGTTTAGCAATTATTTTACTGTAACATATGAATCCCTATGCTGTACTACTGAAAACTTGCTTATGAAACACTGTAGGAATTGAAGAAACATAGGAACACGACAGGGAAACACTCCGTTAAGTTATATAGTCAACCCTCTGGCACATCTTTTAAGCACAGGAGGAGTAAACTGCAAATGAGAAACAAACCACAGAAATATAGAGATGTCTTGGGGTCTCTGGAAATCTACATTTGGGATTATATTTTAAATTCTTACAATTTAGGTATAAAATTATTGTAATTAGGTTTAGTCCAGTAAGGAGCCATTATTATTTTTCAGGGCAAAAAAAATCAGTTTAAGAATCTCTTATCAGTTCAGATTGATATTTTGTGAGTGGCCAGAAAGCTGCAGGTTCACAGCCCACAGCAAGACTTGGATTAACGGATAACACAGACACCATAATACACAGAATCCTTTTCATGAAATGTTAACAGGTCTTGTGAACCTATTTTTAGTGCCTGTGGCAGTGGGTGCTGAAGATGTTATCGTATTCTGTAGAATATTCAATCCGTTTTTGAGAAATACCATTGTAGGATCCTACACAGTTATGCCTCATGGCTTACATGTGGGACTTGCTAAGGGCAGGCTAGGTGCCCAACTGCCTGCCTGCAGTTTCCTCAGGAAAGGTGTATGATTTATTGCCCTGTAAAGGGTTTTGACATGAAGCCTGTGAAAAACACTGTATAAATACCAATATTGCAATGCAATATAAAATGTCACAAAAATACTTTATTCATTAATTTTGACACTGCTTTCTGTAGTGGAGTGAAGTAGGAGTGAAATATGAATGTGTTCCTTACATTTGAAAGAAAAAAAAATAGGTTTGTTGGTTTAACAAATACGGTAGAGTCGGCCCTACTGAGTGACTCCTGAGTGTGAAAGCACAATTCTGTTTGTCTTGCAATGATGCTACGGCTAAATGCAAATAAACCACCGACTCAGGAGAACTGGGAAGATCCTTGATCATCACGCCCCAATCCTGCTCCTGTTAAAGCAAGAACTGTGCTCTTGACTTCAAAGACAGAGAAATGGGCCCTGAATTATTATTGTAAAGACTTTACCCTATAGGGCAATAGCTCTTGTAATTAGTAATAATAAAATCTTACTTAAATAGCTCAATAACCGACGGAAATCACTCTCCCAGACTTGTAAGCTATTGTACAAGGTTGTTTCAAAGAGTGGTCTTGGCAAAGGAAACATGCTTTAAAACAAGTATTTTACTGACCTATTAAAATTGATCAATTGGGATTCTTCAGTTCTGCTGTTTCTTTTCTTCCTCCTGCCATCCCTTCCCAGGAGTATAGTATATTACTTTATAACTGCTTCAATGTTTGGCTGCTACACTGGGGACTACCTCCCCCTGAATTTACCATGCCTCCCATTTGGTAGTGCCTATTTGTGAAGCTGAGGCACAGGCAAGAGGACACCAGATCTTACCACCGATTTTGTAATTTATGGGATTGATCAAGTCTGAACAGATCTCAGCAAATGGCAAAAGTCCTGCTGACTTCAATAAGTTCAGGATTTCACCCCACTGATTTAAATGTCTGTGAAAGAGTGATGGGATTGGGCCCATACACAGACTCTAGTATTTTCCATGCTGTTTTATCTCAATGTCTTAAAATTTTATTCTATTTTCACTTAACGTGAAGTTCACATTCTGGTGATCTTTCCACTTAGACTTTGCACTGCTGTTTTATTACCATTTACTTAATATTTTGTCTACATTCAAAATATTTTTGTTTTGTTTACTGTAGTCCTCCTACCCCTTTCCCCCACCACTTCCTCTCAGTTTTCTGAAATATTGTGTCTGCACTGTGCTCTCCCTTTAAGAGGAAGGCAGGCTGGGAATTTTCAGCCTATAAAACAAGGGTCAACAGTAGACCATCACTCCACTCAAGGAAGGAGTTGCAGGCTGTGAAAGTTTGAAGGTATTGCTTGTGTCTGATTGTTGGTAATAAAGTGGGTTTGGTAAGGAGTTTTAATGCTGTTTAGGCTCTGGAATGCAGATGATGCTGTGCTATGTGTTTCTTTTATGTTTGGTGAAGATACCAAAAGCCCTGGGATTTCCTGCCTAGCTGGAAGGGAAGATATACTGAGGCACTTCATTGTGGGTAAAATTTTGGCACCATTATAGTCCATGGTGAACATCCTACAGGCTTCGGTAGAACCAGAGTGTTGCCTTTAAAGTTTAGGATGAAAGACTGTGGGCTCTCTACTCTTTCATACTCCTTTTGCTAGACCACACCCCTATACATGCAGCCAGCATTGCAGCCTGTATTGAAAGAGATGCCACCCTAACCTACAAGGGTTGGGTGCTAAGGGTGCAAATGCTGCAGTAACTAGTATTGCAAACTCCACTTTCTGATACTTACCCCAAGAACTTTGTTTTCAATGATACTGCATTAGGCTATAAATCAACTGATGACAGTTATGATGCATCTCTGAACATTCAGCCCATTTTTACTGGCTCATCAAGTCTATGATAATTGTCCTACTCACTATTACCTGCTCCTCTACAGCTGTCTTTATTCATTTCCCTTCTCTTTTTTCCCCAGTCCATTCACATCGGTTTCCTATCAGGTTATCTCCCTACAAAAATTCCTCTGCAGAGATGGCTGATACAGCTAATTCATTGTAAAACATACAAGACATCTGTAATGCCTTTATATCTTGCACTTGCAAACTTCACCTTCATTTGCCTTACCTGTTCCTCTGGTTCACCCTCCCTTAGTTTTCTCTATTTATTCTTATACTGCAGACTCTTTGCAGGAAAACCTATTCCTGTTGTATACCTAAATGATGACTTGTGCTCATGGGCACTCAGAGTAAATAATAATGAACGGGTTAGTCATAATTGCCCCTTACGGGAATCCTTTATCTGAAACACCTAGTATCAGTCACTCTGAAAGGTAAGAAACCTGGCTATGTGGACCTGTATGGTAATTACTATAGGCTAACTTCTCTCAAAGTCTAGCTGGGTCCCTCCTCAGCTTATTGTGAACCCAACCAGTGACTGATCCCAGCTTTGGTCAGAGTTTTTCCTGGGTTAAAACTACAGAACTGAGGCTGGGGATAGATTTCTCATCTTTATTTTATTTGCTGTATGCCTCTGTCTCCATAACATCAACTTTACTTACCCTGATGCCCCTGTGAGATAGGGAAATGCTAATATCCCCATTTTATATATGAGTAATGGAGGTGAAATGATCTGTCTGGAATCTCACAGCTGGATATCAAAGCCAGATCTCTTGCATTTCATTAGTGATCCTTTTTACAACTTCTGCTCCATTTCCATGTGTGCTCCAAATAAGTGTGGTAATTTCCCCCTGCCTGTAGTTTTGTTTTCTTTCTATCTCCTGTGTGTATTGTGTCCTGCTTGTAGGTGTATACAATAGGCATTACCTCAATATAACTTTATTTTTGATGGCAATACTTTGTATAGTCTACTGGCATCTCATTTTGTTCCTCAGGAAGGACCAAATACATCTGTGGGCTAATTCTGCTGATTTAAGCAAAGGTTATGCTGGGAATGAGTTAGATCCCAGACTTCTGAGAAACATCAGGAATACTTTTGCCTTTCTGCACAAAAATCTTGATATTAAGTACACCAATTAAATCAGTTTAACAGTTGATTGTCGTCTTTGATCATGAGAGATGTGGGACCTAAATTGGTAGGGAGTATCATCTTCTTAAGCCAAGGCTGGTGCAGCCAGCCAAGTCTTTTCCTGAACAGACAGATATATTGGAAGAGAAAATAAGCTTTTCCTAATTAACTGGATGAGGTAGCTCAGTACTGATTAGTAGTGACCAAGACCAGCAATACTACTCGTGTGGACAGCAGAAGGTTTAGATTTCATTCATAGCTGGTCTTTATCTTAGTGTTCTGAAAGTTTCACACTCACTTGCCTGTGAAAATAATGTTGTGCTTGTACCAGGCTTGACTCAGTGATCACTGAAGGCAGTGGAAGGCTTTTCTTTTCAGTGATTCAGCCCCTTGTGTAACATGGTAGCCATAATGGATAAATTTCAAAAGGTTCAGTGCTTGGGTGCTGTGTAAGTATGTGAAATCAGGCTGGACATCTTATATGAACCATTCGATTATTTTCCAGATTTCTAGCATGTCTAGACATTTGGTTGCAGCCTAAAAATGGCATTGGATGGCTTGCCTGGTGCTTCATTCCCACTGGAACCTAAAAGGGCAGAGAGGATGCAAAGATTAGTCATGAAGACATTTCAGAGCCTTACCAGAAAGGTGCAGTTTGAGCTAGGTACTAGAAATGGATTAGTGTTTGGAAGCAGGGGTGTTGGAAAGTTTTGAAAGGGGCAGTTGTGTTAGTCTAGTCCAGGAAAAAAGCAAAGAGTCCTGTGGCACTCAAAGACTAACAGATTTATTTATTGCATGAACTTTCATGGGAGAAAATCCCACTTTGTCAGGGGTGCTGGAAGTGTTTTAGTTTGAACTGGCTGAGGGGTCTAGCAGGTGGAATATGTGGGGACCAGATCTAAAGGAAGGCAGTGGAGGTGACTGATCTGAAAATGGCAAGGTGCAGTCAAAGACTGGTCCCAGGAGCTGTTAGGAATGAGAGGGCAGGGAGCCCTGCTTGTAGGTGTATACAAGAGGCATTTCCCTCTATAATTTTGTACTGTATCTTATTTCCTGAGGTCAATATTTTGTATAATGAAGAGCAGACAGTGCCCAGAGCCACCCCTGGACATAGGTTGCTTACAGTTAACCAAGTTCCAAAGGGGCAGCTGTATTAGCTTAGTCCAGCAAAAAGGAAGAGAAGTCCTGTGGCACTTATGCAAAAGACAAATCCGTTAGTCTGACCTTTCCTAGGAGAAAATCCCACTTTGTCAGATGCTTTGAAGGTGGGGGGACTTACAGAATGGCATGAAAATAAATGCAAGGGAGTGTCAAACATGGGATCAGGTCATCCAGTAGCAGCAAGTCAGAGCCGTTGTTGAAGTTCAAACCCTGGGAAGGCTGAAGTCAAATTACCTGTTGTAATAGGA
>ML682074.1:127123-202741 GCA_007922195.1 Podocnemis expansa | reverse complement strand
TGACTTCAGCCTTCCCAGGGTTTGAACTTCAACAACGGCTCTGACTTGCTGCTACTGGATGACCTGATCCCATGTTTGACACTCCCTTGCATTTATTTTCATGCCATTCTGTAAGTCCCCCCACCTTCGAAGCATCTGACAAAGTGGGATTTTCTCCTAGGAAAGGTCGTACTAAAAATAAATGTCAGCCTTTAAGTGGGGAGGGGGAAAAAAAGCCCAAGGAGTCATGTGGCATTTAAGACTAACATTTTTTGCATGAGCTTTTGTGGGAGAAAATCCCACTTTGAAGACAAGTCTTTAAGTGCCTCAGGACTTTTTTCCTGGATGAGACTAACAGACTGATTTATTGCATGAGCTTTCCTGGGAGAAAATGCCCTTCCTCAGAGGTGCTGGAAATGTTTCTTAGTGTGAAGGGGCCGAGGGGTCTAACAGGGGCGCAGGGGGGACCAGCTCCAGAGGAAGCCAGGGGAGCTGACTGATCTGAAAACAGCAAGGTGTGCTCAGATCCTGGTCCTGGCAGCTGTTGGGAATGAGAGAGCAGGGAGCCCAGGGAAGAGCAGGCAGTGCCCTGGAGCAGGTTGCTCCCATTTCACCGTCACACGTGCGGGTTAAGCCCCATCCCTCCGGAGTGGGAGCTGTGCGGGTTGTTCTCATTGCACCGCAATTGCAGCGCTGGCTTCGGCAGGCGGGCGGTGCAGTTCCCGGCTTGGCCGCAGGGGGGCAGCGCAGACCGCCCGCTTTCCGGCGCGGCGAGCGGAGGCTGGGGAGGGGTCGGAGGCAGCCCCGCTTCTCGTGTGAACGCGAGCGGGGCCGGGACCGCACCGCTGCCCGCACCCCGGGGGGGGGGCAGGCTGGCTATTTGGGAGGCAAAACCCCGCACCCTCGGCCAGCCGGGCCGTTTCTGTGGCTTCCGCCTCGCCCAGCAATTCAGCGGTGCCAGGGCCTCCAACTTGAGTCACTCCGGTTTAAAGTGGGGGAGGAGCGAGCGAGCAAGAGCCAGTCGAAAACCTCCCTTGCGGAGGGGCCCACGCCCCCAAATGGAGAGAGCAATCAAATAAGGGGGCGCACATGAATTGGGGAAGGTAGAGGAAAGGAAATCAAATCCCCGGCGTGTTTACAAGGGGGAATGAAACGGTGCAGAAAACGCATTCGCTTCGATTGCTTTGCACGGTGGTGACTGCTCCATGCCACGGGGAGGGCGTTGAATTGACCAGGGTTTCATGGGGGGGGGGCATAGGGCTCTGGTGGGATTTTAAAGGAAGCCTGAAAGGGCGCAGCTGCAAGGTTTCGGGGTCTCTGATCCGAATCCTGCGATTCCGGAGTAACCAGCAAACGAATTAACACCCGCTTCTTACCCCAGAGCCCAGGTCGCAAAACTGCAACGGCCTGGAGCCCAGCAAGGAGTCTGGTCCTGCTGTATTTTTCCCTCCTCTTGCTCTCTTTGGATTTTTTTAAACTAAATATTGCAGCTCGCTCCTGGCCCGCGTTCCCACCGTTTGAAAGCCAAGGAGCTGGCTTCCCGGGAGCCCCTCATGCAAGGGACATTTTCTGCTGGGAAACTTGCTGGTGTTTCCCACCCTCTCCAGAGTGCCAGCCGGGGCAAAGTGCCCTCTTCCCCTTGATTAAAGTCCATGAATTTGTCTTTAGGCGTATCGGGTTTATCCAAACTTTCGTGTGTGTCCCCCCCCCCGTGCATTTGTAAAGTAGCCCCATCTAGCAATGATAAATATCCCTGTTGATCACTTGATTGATTACCTCTCTGAAAGGTCAGCCGGGCTCGCAGTAATTTCCTTTTGCCTGAGGCTCCCTTTTCACTTTTACTCCACCACGACAGCTCGCAGTGTACAGGGTCTTTGGGTTTTATTTTAACCCCTCACTAGCCCCCCGAAAAGAGGCTCTGGAGGAAATGGGAGG
Source organism: Podocnemis expansa (assembly GCA_007922195.1). Classification (NCBI taxonomy): domain Eukaryota; kingdom Metazoa; phylum Chordata; order Testudines; family Podocnemididae; genus Podocnemis; species Podocnemis expansa. The sequence continues at coordinate 200,827 of ML682074.1, read as the reverse complement.
GGAAGAAACGGGCCCAGGCTCCGTGCCACACCCAGTTCACCCTCCTCTCGCCCCAGGCTGGGGTTTAATAGGAAAGTCGGTGTCTCTTGGGGCTGAATTTCACGGGGCGCCTCTCCCTCTCCTGTGGCCGGAGCACAGACAAGCTATTAATTTCCCCCTGCTTCCAGGGTCCTGAACCCAATTAATTTCTAATAATTACAGCCCAAGGGGGCTAGAGCGATCCCTCTGCCTCTTTCCAGCCTTGCCCTGCACCGCGCTGAGGCCGCATCGCGCAATAAAGCGTCTACACGCAAAGCGATCCGGAGTGAGCGGGTGCGATGGGTACAAACTGTTTCGTTTTTGGCTAATTGAGCCCACGCCTGAAAGCTGAGGGGTGGTTTCTTTTCAACCAGCCCCGAGACCCCTTGCAAGGGCTTTTGGGTCACCCAGCAAGAGGGTTAATTTCTTCGCAGCCATGCAGCGCTCAAGCGTTGGGTAAACAGTATTAATAATTGCATTACAATGATTAAATTAATCTTACGGGGAGCTAGGAGAAATAGGTCGAGGCTGAATCACAGGAGCTAAAGTTCACTGCGCAAAGACAATAGCCCCACAACTACCTGCAAAGAGACTGCCGGGTTTATTCAATTATAAGAATAAAATTTCCTGTTGCAGGGAATGCGGTCAAATGCGAGGGTTGCTCCCTCCAGCCAGTATTAAAAATCGATTGAGCCCCCCCAAAATATTTTGTTTTCGTGGCTCTGATTCTAGGACAGAGTTCCCTAGGCGGTAATTTCGCAGTCTGAAGGGGATGGAGGGCTAGAAATGCCTAAAAAAAAGTGTCTAACCGAAATAAAACGGATTTCCAGGGGGTCTGGCGGGGAGCTTCTTGGGAGGGTGGTAAACTGGGTGCAGATTTTGTCTGCTCCCGCCGGGGACAGCCGACAGCAGAAAAGGGAGTCGATGCAAGCGAAATAAAAGCGGGGTGTTTGCGGGGGGGAGCGGGGGGAAAGGAAACCACCTGTTCGGGGTCCTGGGATGCTTTGGGACTTTGGGCAGGTGCAAGGGGCCGGCTGGGCTTTTCCGAGGCCAAGGGACCTAAATGTGCTGCTGAAAAGAGTCCGCAGCGGCGCAGATCTGGCTGCTTCAATACATTAAACCGTCGCTGGCCCCTTCGGGCGCAGGAGTCGTGTAAACGCAAACGCGGCTCGCCTTGCGCAGCTGTGCAGCGAGGGGCCAAGGGCTTGTTCAAATGACCGCCCAGCTCTGCAAGCAATCCCGAAAGCCTGGTGCTTTGCTGGGCTGGTTGGTGTTTTGGCTTTCGGGGAGAAGCAAATGAAATTACCCCCCCCCCATGCTTTTGTTGGAGGTGCTGCCACGAAAAAAGTCGGCACAAGCGAGCTGGCGTTTTTGCCTCCGTTTGAACCTGGGTCACTTAAGAAACGCGGGGAAGGACACGCCAGGAAAGTGTTTTCCAGGGGAGGGTCAGTGCTGGGAGATGGGGGGGCCCACCCTGAAGGTTTTGGGGTTCCCTTCTGCGCCGGGATTTTCTTCCCTCCCTCCGCCCCGTTGTGCAGCTCTGCGCTGTTCACTTCTGTGAGCTGATCCGCTATTTCACCGCCTCCTCGCACCTGGAAACCCAAAGGTTTCCTTGCAGCTCGCTGCCAAGCCGGGGAGCGCACTGATGCGGGATGCTAGGGACCTCAGGGTCCGGTGGGTTTTGAGTTTCCAAAAATCGGGGTCAAACCGGTGGCTCAGAAGCAAAGAAGGGGAGAAGTTGGGTCGCTCCACAAATCTGGGGGAGCCTGGTGCGCCACCCAGTCCAAGAAGGGGCTCCTCGTTCCCCACCCCATGCTACATTCATTAACGCAGGGGGGACGGGCTTCGTTTGCACAAAGCAGAGGTGTGGGTTTTGTTTTGTTTTTTCTTCCCACATTAAAAACCATTGTGAGGCTCCAGCAATTCGCTCGCCAGTGGGATTTCAAATCCTTGTGCCTGGCTTGGAGAGGCGGGAGCGAAACCTTTGAGAAATTGTCAGCGCCCCCATAAAGCTGAATGCAGCCGGGCAGGGCAATTTGGTGCGCGGCTCATTTAGGAGTTTGGGGAACGCGTTTATCTGGGGGGCTCAAAGGGACGAGCTAAAGAAAGTTCAGGGAGCAAACCCAGCTCCACTAGGAGCTGCAATGTTCATGCCCTCTGCTCCTGGCACTCTGCAGAGATGCAGATGGGGCTGTTTGCTGCTCGTTTCGCCCTGGACTGGCCCGGGTTTGCTAGTGCAGGCGCCTGGTTTTTAAAAAAGAAGCGATGTTTAAGAGTTTATTAACCCCCAAACTTGAGCAGCCTGTATGCACCGAGTCTGAAAAATTGTAATTTTCTTTTCTGGTGTCTGGCAGGATTTGCAAGAGATATTAATGGGAAGGTGTTGAACAAAACTGTTTCATGCAAGGAGGTTGTAACAGAGGAAAATCCGTGGGTGGGTCGGCTTCATCCCTGCGAGGTTCACACGGCGGGTCCCTCTGCCACCGGCCACCCTGGCGTTAAAACGGAGTCGAGTAATGCGGAGTAGCGTAGCTAGGTGCCTTCCAGAGTCCGGGTGGGGACAGCAGAATTTAGCCCAAACCTGTGTGTGTGGGTTGGAAGAGCAAATAACGGGTCATTTCTAAAGGTGCGTTGTGTGAATGCAGGCGGTGAAAGCAGAATTTAAACTGAAATTGGGCGTGGGGGTGGGAAAAGTCTCTAACTGATCATTTCTCCGGTGCCTTTTGTGAATCCAGCTGCTGAAAGCACATTTCAGACTGAGCCTGTGTGCACTGGAGGAGCATCCGAGTGATCCTTTCGAGAGGTGCACTGGGTGAATCCATGTGCTGAAGGGAGACTTTAAACTCAACTTGTGTGTGTGTTGGAAGAGCAAATCATTTCTAAGGCGCCTTTTCTCAATCCAGGTGCGGGAAGCGGAGTCCAAAGTGAACCAGTGTGTGTGTGTGCGGGGTGGGAGAGTTTACAGCTGCTCCTTTCCAAGGTGCATTTTGCGAACCCAGGCGGTGGAAGCGCAATCCGAAGTGAAGCCAAGCCGTGTGTGCACGGGGGGAGGATCTAGTTGCTCACTTGCAAGGTGGCGTTGCTGAGCCCAGGTGGGGTGTCCCCTTTAACTCTCCGCAGACACAACCCCCCGGCACCCCACTTCGGTGACGCTCCGGAGCGGGCCCCACTGGGGAGCGAGGCGGGGCGGAGACCCCGGGGCCGGGCAGGGCTGGGGGCAGCCCGGAGTCTCCCCGCACCCGAAGTGGCGACTCGCTCCCAACTTTTTTGGTTGCGGGGGGGGGGGCGCAGGCGGTGCGCATGTGCGAAGGTGGCCAGGGGACGATCCCGGGAGCTGGCGAGCCGGGGCTGAGAGCGGAGAGGCGGCGGAGAGCCGGGCAGGATGCGATCCAAGGGCAGGGCGAGGAAACTGGCCGCAAGTAGGTGCCCGGGGCCCCTGCGCGGCTGGGGGGGATGCGCGGCGCAACCCGCGCAGGGACGCGCAGCGCAGCGCGGGGCCGAGACCTAGTGGGGCGGCGCGGGGAAGGGGCAGGGCCGGCCAGGTGGGGCCCCCGCCCCGCAGCCGGGTGTGGGGGGCAAGCTGCGCCCCCAATGGGCGGGCTGAGTGGTGGGGGGGAGCCTGCCCCCCCAAGGCAGGGTGCAGAGCCGAGGGGGACGCATTTGCTCTCATGCAAGCCGATCTGCCCCTGCCCGGCGTTGGAGGGTGCAAGGGCGCCGGATTTCCCGTGGAAACGGGAGCCCGCCGCCCCGCCACTCGCCCCGTGCCCCCCAAACGCGGCCACCGGGCTCTTCCCGCAACTTTCCACGCCGCCATCCCGGCCTTGGGGGTTTAAACACCCCCCGGAGCCTGTTTCTGGCAGCGCCGCGGCCAGCGCCTCTCTGCCGGCCGGCGCCAAGCGGTGTCACTCCGGCTTGGGGGAACGCGGCGCCGTTCGAACGCGCGCTCCGCGCTCAGCCCGCTGAATCCGGCGTCAGGTCACTCCGGGCGCTGTTTGCTCCCGGCTCGCCGCTGCGCTGCTTTATTTTCCACAGCCCCTCCGGCTGCTCCTTCGGCCAGGGGCTTTTAAGGGCAAGAGCCAAAAGAAACGCAGCCTCCTGCGGGAAAGCCCGCCGCCCTCCTCTGCCTCGGGGGGCGAGTGGGAAACGCGCCCCGCCGCTTTCATGGGCTGGGGTCGCGCTTGCAACTTTTATTTCAGCGGCAAACGTGTCGGAAAATGGCTGGCGCACCCTAACAAGTGGCTACTTAGCGGGGTTGGTCTGCTAGTGCAAAAAGCTGAGCCTAGAGCCCAGGGCCAGGCCACGATCTTGCTCCACTTTGCTGGGAAACGGAGCGAGAGCAAGAGCAACCCGGGGTTCATTAGCCGGTTCTGAACCGGATCCATCGAGGCGATTTGCAACCAAACAAACTTCCAGGTTAGCGCCCCAGCTTTTGGGCTAATGGTGAAAAGCTTGGGTTGCAGTCGCCGGCCGATGCCGAGATATAATGTAGTTGCCTCCTCACGTTTTGGGCCTGCTGCTGGTTTTTTGCAATTTAACCATTTTCAAACTTTCTTCTCGGGGTTGCACGGCTTGGCGCTGCCGGCTGCCTGCAGCCACTTTCCCCAGCCAGATGCGTCGCATTATATAACGCTTGGCTCACCAGACACCCAGAAGGCAATTTTATTCAAAGCTGAGATTATTATTATTATTATTTATTATTATTATTTTATTTTGCTTTTGGAGAGCCCCTTCCTCTCTCCTCCGAGTAGCGCCTGTGTAGGTTGAGGTGGGGGGCAGAGGAGTTGCCGGGGACCCCTGTAATTCAATCATTCAACAAGAAAGTCTCAGGTTTGGTTTCATCCTGTGCCTCCTTCTCTTCACTGTTTTATTGCGGGAAAACAAGACATCTTGCGGCCCTCATTTCCTTGGCAAATCAAGTCTCGGAGGATTTGGCGTGCGGGGCTTTTGGCCTCTTGGTGTGTGCAAGAAACCGGAGCTGGCGCCCACATGGCGCTTCTCCCCGTCACTAAACCAGGGCGATTTTTCTGCTGTGTCCTGAACTAGCCAGTTAGGGATTTTTATTAACCTGGAAAAAAACCCGAAGAAGAAACAAAAGCAGCCACGTTGTGAACAGTTTAAACCTCCAAGGGCAGGAGGCAGGGCCATCAATCCCTTTGCAGGCATTTTCAAACCGAAGTGTGCAAAAAGAAGAGGGCAGGTTGCAAAGGTCTCCATTGCACCTGCATGTGATGGTGACACCGGCCATCTGTTGCCAGAGGCCTGGGGTCAGGCCCTGTAGCTTTTTTTTCTTTTGCTCCCATTGTAGCACGGTCTCGGGGAAGCGAAGTCGCTCCGGCGTCACTCCGGTGCAGCCCCCCAGTAGCCTCAGAAGGTGGCCACATTAGCAGGACGCACGTGTCGCTTTTCCACCGTATCCCCGGGGTTTTTTACAGGCCATTTGGCGCGGTCAGGGTAGGGCCAGCTCCTCCAAAGCTGAAAATAAAACTTCCCCGAGTTTCAGCGGCTCTCCCTGCGACTTGAAAGCCTGGCTCGAAAAGCAGAGCTGGCAAGTTTATTTGCCTGGTTTAGACTCAGGCCGGGGTGGGATTTCTTCCTAAGGGAAGGGGTCGCAGGGCCCGGGCTCTCAGCGCCCTTTAGCGAGGCAGTTTATTTGCTGCTGCTTCGCTTCTGCCTTTGAACTTCGTGGAAACGGGCGCCGGCCGGCGGGGAGCTTTCGGCGCGCTCGCTCCGCATTTGCAGCAAGTTAACACCGCCTCGCTCGGCGCGGAGTTTGCTGGTGCGTGGAAACGGGTTTCCTGCTCCCCCTCGGATGCCATTTCTGGGCAGCAGCCCCCTGAGCTGGCTGCTGTGCTGTGGAGGAGGAGAGATGGTTTCTTCGCATCTCAGGCTGCTTTTTGGGAAAGGGGGCCCGGGCGAAGGGGTCCTAGCCGCATACCCCGAGCAGCCTCTTGGGGCTCCCCCCGGCCTCTTCAACTAGCCAAAGACTCCCATGTCCAAGGCACACAAGGAAGTGCAAGTTTCCCTCCCTGCTTGGGGACGGATAATCCGGTTCAGTCCTGCCCCCCCAAACCCTCCCCATTGCTCCCCAAACCTGCCTCTCCAAGCAGGTCTGTGTGAGCTCAAAACCCTCTAGCCAGGGCCCCTCAATGCAGGGCCGTGTGGCCATGGGGGTGAATGTGGGGCGATCTGGGGCTGGGGTGAGCCTGAGCCTGAATCCGGAGTGGCAGGAGGAGGGGATGCCCTGGCCGTTCACACGGTTTACAGTGGGGCTCAGCATCCGCAGGGCGGGGAAACCATTTCCACTGCCTGGGCCTCTGGAGGTGCAGAGGTTCCCATCTGCCTCTCCCGGGAGGCTGATTTTGGATGCGAGGGTGTCCAGCTGTCTGTCCGACACAACTGGGTTGGAGTTTGTCCCCGGGTGGCTCTTTCACAGCCAGCAGGGCGGGGGGCGAGACAATCGCATTATGCGCCAAGCACATTTTCACACTGCACTTGCTTAACCCTTTTCAGGATGGAAAGCTGCTCTTATGGTTTTTTTCCAGAGACTCAGGGGGGTCGATAGATTTCATTGAATTTGGAAACAATTTTCTGCTTGCCCCCCCTCCTGCTGCTGTTTCTAAAATTAGATCATCCTTTCCAGCAACCCCCGTCCCCACCTCGTCTGCCTTCCGTCTGCTCCCACCAGCGAAATTTCTGTAGCCTGGGAGGAAAAGAAGGACCCAAACAAAATGAGCAAGCCGGGGAGCAGAGATCGTTATTAATATAGATCTCTTTGTACATGGAAAATGTAACCCTTGTTAACTAAAGCGGTTTACATGGGGTACAAGAAACTTAAAGAAATGTTTCTGCAAAGGGGAATGCACTGTTTACAAAACTCTTTCAAAAGTGTGACATATGGCTGCAGTTCCAGCCCTAAAAAGCTAAACACACTTATTGGCCTTTGAAGTTCCCTGGCGGAGGAGGCAACATTATTGGAGTCTGATTCAGATATTGCTTGTGGGTATAACTAATGACTTTTACCTATTTAGTTCAAGTGGGTGGGGCAAAAGTCCTGGATTTCTTGTCCATTGGATCCCTCTAGAGAGCTGGATCTGGCTCCCAGCCAGCTCTGTACAATGTCAACATTGAATATTTGAATTCCCAGACTCTATTTAACAAGTTTCTAAATAAATAAACTCATTGTGTGTCTGTGTTTAAAATTATTTCACCTCTTTCATAAAAGCTGCAGCATCTTATTACATGGGCCTGGCAAGCTCATTTTCCTTTTCTTTCTAAACAAACACAAATGCTGGGGAAGGTATTTTCCTTAGAGCCTTGTATCTCTCTTTCTCTCGGGCCAGTGCAGGGTGGGGCTGGGTGGCCCAGAAGTAACATACCTTTTCGGACTGCTCTGTGTGCCATGATATCTAATCGGAACGAAAAACAAAGCTAGGTTCAGAAAGTCAGTTAAATATTAATCATTTCTAAAAGGAGGCCCGTGTGTGTGTGCGCCATTACCTTAGCAATGCCCTGTGGATACTCAATCATTCTGGCTGCTGTACTGCATGCAGACTCCAGGGACAGCTTTCATTGTTGTTGCCATAAATGGCTATTAGTGGTCACACTCACCTATTTATTTAAACTCGTGTGTTTGTGTGTCTCTGTTTATATGCCTGTGTGATCTGATGTCTATATAGGTAGTAGCTAGATGGATACATAACAGATGTGCATGAACGTGCATACATATGATGGCTGTAAATGTAGACAAAGTGTTGTAGCTGTTTGTGTACACATCCATACGCACTCTGTGTGTACAGATTATGTGTACATGCAACAATGAGGTGTTAACAATATGATATAGGCACACTGGTGTGTGCCCCTAGCATCTGCCAAAGTGGGATTCACTCCCACAAACACTCGCATGATAAATAAATTTGTTACTCTTTAAAAGTGCCACCAGACTCCTTGTTTGTTTTACTATATTTATATCTACACTCATAAGCTAGCTTCGGGTGTGTGTGTGTGTGTGTGTGTGTGTGTGTGTGTGTGTGAACACACTAATCTAGATGGTTTGTACAGGGAGAAGGAGCCTACTTAAAATTTTCCTGACCTCAGTTTGTAAGCAGCCACGTCTTGACTAAAAAAATGTTCTTTGACCCTCTTCAGGAGTGTATTTCCCCAACTAAGCCATCACAGTTGTTGAGCAGTGAAGCGAAATTTACTCTGTACCATGACAAGTCCATGATGCTAGAGAGCAAACTGAAAAGTATCAACCATCATTAAAATCCACTGGAGTCACACGAGAAGGTAGATGAGGTGGGAGCATGGGGGAAACAAGTGGAGGTTTATAAAAAGTTAGCTGCTAAGCCTGTCCATACACACAAGCTGACCAATTTAACTTAAATGAATTACCTAGTTAAACTGACGCAAAACCCTGTGGAGAACCGTATGTCAGACTGAGTTATTGCAATTTATTTAAAATCTCTTCCTTGCTGATCTAAACTGCTCAAGATAAGTCATGTTTATATCAATTTAAGCGTGCTCCGTGCAGTCTTTCTCTCTCGTCTAACACAATCTGTTCTTCACTATAACTTTAGTTCAACTCATGCTGCTTTGCGTATGGACAAAACCTAAAGATGGGATGATGTGTATTTTAAAAACTAAGCTAAGAATACAGTGACTTTCACTTTTCCATTTAGCAAGAGTAATAGTATTCATTAAGAGGAAGTGGGTTCGAGGATCTTACTGACCGCCACGCTGTTGTTTTGTACGATCTTTGTTATTTATTTGGCTCTCTTGCACCATCATTGTTATTTGTATTTCAGTAGCTCCCAGGAGCCCAATTGTGCACACATATAATGAAAAGAGGGTTCCTGCCCCATCTAGCATACAGTTAACATTTAAACCAGAGACAGCAGGTTCCTACTACAAACAGATGGGGAAAGAAAGAGGAGTTGAGGGGGAAAGGTAAAAGTTAGACAATTATGTTTGTTGTCCTTTGTGATAAAATATTCTGTAGTGGCATTACAATATTTCTGCAGCATCGTATTTACTTCCATTTGATTGCTACTACCATTAGTAAAAAAAGCCCCTAAAGTGGATCAGATTTTTGTTACCTATTAAAAATTGTACCCTTGTAGTGCAGGGGTTAATATGTTGGCCCCCACAGCAGGTGTGTGCCTTAGGGAGGTGTTAATCAGAAGGCAAGTAAGGAGTACTGAGGATGTAAAAGGAGGATCAGTGCAAGGGATGAACCAGTGTGAACAAAGCGCTATCTCTCAAATAAAGGCATGTGGCTGTTCGCCTGCTTAGGCTGCCATCTCTTGTTTAAAAAAAAAAAAAATTTCAAACACCAAATGGGCTGAGAGAAACCTGCCCACCTCTTCATGGGCTTTATGCCTCTTCTCTTTGTTAGTACATCAGTTTTTAGAAACAATTTCTGGGATGTAGGTATAGGCCCACCCCTCCTCTCAGATACATATGCACAGCACCCATTGAACTAAATGGGAATCCACACAAACATGTCTATTGAGAAAATTTAGCCTAATGTGTATATTGCATTTGATGCCAAGTATTGAGTATATTTAATTCAGACTAATACAGCATTAAGGAATGGAGAGTGAAATGCAGTTATTTTCTTGTATGGCTTTAATACTCATCAGTTTCACTGCAGTGTTTTCTTTCAAGCTAGGATATATACAGCTATAAAAAAGAGTACCTTAAGGGAATGTCAAAGTTTGATCTACAAAATAAAGGAAATTCAGAGTTAAAGTTGAAATGTACCACATGGCCTCTGAAACTCAGAAACTTACAGGCGGCAAGAAAGTAGCTGAAGGTCTGTTCTGTGTTTCACAAACAACGAGTCCATTAAATACTAAGGGCCCAATTCAGATCACAGATATACAGGACAATGCAAAGCCTGACTTGTTGATTGGAGTAGCTGACTTTTCAAGACTTAAAATGATTTTGAGAGTTTCTGAAATCTCATTTGAACACTGTGTGCAGTTAGAGCCTCCGAGTTTTGCTGGGTGAGGAGTGCATGAGTGAGCCTTCTATTTCTTTTTTTAATTAAATTTGTTGCTTGAAAAGTGCCCAGTGGAACCTGAACCCCGTAAAACATGTTTGTTTTCTTCACAGAGGAGAGAGAACGTTTTTAGTTCTTTAATTTTTTTTTTTTCCAGGAGGGCTGACTCTAGTGTTTGAATTATCTGCTAAGTTTTAGCCCCGTATAAAGTCATAAATGAGTTTAAAACCCTGTGAAATAAAACATAGAATGAAATGTACTACGCAGCCTGAAGTATAGTGCCACGACAAACCCGTGTATTCCATAGCAAAGCTCTTATAGAGCACGACTCCACTTTTTAACTGTAATAAGTTACAAACCAGAAGAGCGAAACTTCTGCGAATGGGTTATTTTTGGCAACTGCATCATTGATTATGTATACAATTTCAAAAAATATTAGTTCTGCCAGTTTAATTGTCAAGAGGGTAACAAAAATAGGAAAGCTCGGGGAATGTTGTAATATCATACTATTTTGTCTATTAGATATCATTAGATATCGACTATGCTGAGCATTTCACATCAAGCAATCTAACAAAAACTTACAGATGGTTTAAATTTAAAAATTAGCCATAAATATATTCTGCATAATGCAATTTATCATGTTCCTTTATTGTGTGCTGTGGGAAAATACTTGGCTTCAGACAGTTTTACTATATAACATGCACACTTTTGTTATTGTTTATCTTGTGGCAGCATGCGACGGCCCCAGTCAAATACCAGGCCCCATTTTGTTATGCACCGTACGTAACCAAAGGAAAGACGCGGTCCCTGCCCCCAAAAGCCACATAGGCAATACGATGTAATATAAGTAATACAGCAGATGTTGTATAGCAAATTGATCGAGGAGTATAAACATCTGTCAATCGTGGAAGAAGTGAATATTAGATGATTTTGTAGGATGTTTCCAAACAATATAAATCAGCGAAAGAAGGGAGGGGATGTGTTATACTAGATCACCAATTATTTATATTATGATTCTGTAATCTAGTTTGTAACATGATTCATCCATCCCAGTCTAAAGTGCTGGGGAAACTGAGTTAAGGCTTTACTTGCCAAAGCTAGATTTCTTGCTAATGTGGTTCCAGCATGAGTGTAAACAAGGCCGAGTCCTGCCATTCATCTCACTCAGAACTTCACAGATTTCAGTGGGAGTTGCAGGGTGTGGAGTGAGTAAAGGAATGAGAGATGCAAGAGAATATTCACAGCAGAAGCACAAGTCTTTTTTGGTTCCTTTTTTGGATTCTCCAAATATGTCAGGCTGAATTTTGCCCTTGTTTATGCCTGTGATGCTTGTCTGAACCATGCAGGCTTGAGTCTTTCCGTAACTTCAATGGCACTCCTAATGACAAAAGAAACCAGACCCACTAAGGCACCAGTGCGGTTCTGATTTAGACTCAGAGCTTGATCCAACTCTTACTGAAGTAAACTGCATTGAGGTCAATGAGCAATGTTAATCTGGCGTACTGCAATTTAATTCAGTGAGTGACTCCACATTCACACCGCTGTAATGGAAAGAAAAAACTGACCTACTGTAAAGTTTTGTAAACAGTTAATGGGATGTAGGTAAATTTAATCTGGAATTAGGCGTTTGGGCTTTCTAGTACCATCTGAGCATTGGTTACTGCTCAGATAGCAAAATTGAACCTCAGAGGGCAGAAGAGATGAATCGTTAAATACCATGTACGACTATTTCCTTGTGACCGTGCCCAGTCATGCTTATCATTTTCCCATGGTGCAGTGCTTTCGACGTTACCACAGATCAGAAAATGCACAGCAGCCACCTAACTCCTGTGCCTTCCACTAAGATATATATGTTGTTATCCCATCGGTGCCTCTGAGGGCATTAGTGTGGGCTAGGAGAGGGTCGCTATATCTGTACTCGTGTGTGGGTCAAGAGTTTTCACGCAGAGGGCTGGAAAGGAGTTGTAGTCAGAATGGCGGTTGCAGATACCCTCACTGCAGCCTCTCGACCTGCCTGCATTTTTGGGAGAGGGTTGGAAGGGTGGGGGAAAGGAAGCATAGTCCAGTGGTTAATGGTCTAGTCTGGGATTTGGGAGGCTAGGGTCCATTTCCTGGCTCTGCCACAGGCTTCCTTTGTGCCATTGGTTTAGTTACTTAGTCTTTCTGTGCCTCAGTTGCCCATTTGTAAAATGGGGATGATGGTACTACCACACTCTTGTATAACCTTACATCTCGGGCCACTTTACAAAGTAGGTCAGTGTCGTATTCTCCATTTTATAGATGGGAAAAGTGAGGAGAGATTAACACAAGAGCACCAAGCTCTTTGGAAAGTTATGCAGGATAAACATTCAAAGATTATGAGGTACTCAGCTACGGCAGCAATTGGGGCCATATCACTAGCTGGATAGAAGTAGATTCCTTTTCTCTTGCACAAAGCCTGTATGGAGGGAAGGATGAATTTTACCCTTTAAAGAAGCTACTTTGTTGCTCATCTTTAACGCCAGCCTGTCAAAGTCACTGGAAAGAGATTTTGTATCCTGGAAGCAAAACTGGCTTAGTGCATGTTAAGGGCCCCATCTCAATTTATTGAAATCTAGGGCTTCTACTGACTTCAGTGGGCTTAGGTCAGGGCCCCTCAGCAATAGTAATCCACTTCCTTTGTTCCTCAGGAATATATTTGATTAGTTTTGTATTTATTCTGTAATTATTCTAAATTGTAGCATTGTGGATTTGCATCAGAGTATATGAGAGCAGAACTTGATCCTGTAATCTGGACTCATTTAAGAGCAATTTTAGCATCAGGTGCACAAACCTTCCCCAGTGAAATAGGAACAATGTTGAAGAGGGACCAGATTAAACATATAAACTTTTTTGTTTTATACTTACCTCATCACTTGACCTCCGCCCCGCCACCCCGGTTGAACAGTATGGGCCGTCTCTACTCAGTAGAGGCTCAGATCTGGGAATTTCAGGGTGCTGGAGCTCAACGCTGAGGGAATCTTGCATGATGCCAGTTCCCATTATGCCTGGCTGGTTTTAATCAGTGCTATCAGTCTGCTTTCATGGGCACTGTAGTCATCCAAATAAACCAGTTAGCTAGTGCTGAAGGTACTCGGTACATCTAGTAAACACATCCTGTGCCACTGAATGTTCCCGGTACTTCCTAGCATCTCATGATTTACAGTTTAATTCAGCAGAATAAAAAGAAGAAGGGATGGGAATCAGAAACAAGGAAAAGTCACCCAAAATGTGCCTAAACCATGCATGGTTTTGGGCACCTGTTGTTGTGCTTTCATTTTTTTTAAAAATCATTTTATGTTTTCATTGTATTTTTAAATGATTAACTTTTCTCACTTGAAGTCTCTTTGCAATTTCACCTTCATGTGGTCATTTTTTAACCACAGTTCACTTAATTGAACCTTTTTGAGGAATTAAGCAATCACTTTTGTGTGTTTTCATCTCTCCCCATTCTCTTTGTAGCTGGGTGTGAAGGGACAAAAGGAAATAAATTACTTGAAAGAAGATTGAAGTTGTGTTTCCCTTGTACTTCTTGAGCTACTGATGTAGTTTTGGGTACAAGGACCAGCATGGGGTGTCAGACTGTGCAATGCAGAAGACCATATGAAGTTGTGGCCTTAGAAGCCCTGCTTTACACTACTGAAAACCTTGCTGTAATGGGTGACTATAGTAGATTAAATAATGATGAATAATACTGATGTTTTTTTATTTCTTAGTGAAAAATTGTTTAAAAAAGATAGCATTAATAAAATGAGCTAATAATTAAGGACTAGATTTTGCAACCCTTACTGACAGGGAGAAACACATGAGCAGTCAAAGGGTTAGTCATCGGAGCTAATACTACTCAACAGCCTGCCGCATAAGACGCTAGCCAAGATTAGTGAGGATACTGTATCTGTCCCAATGTAACTGAGGATTGAAGATCTTGCCCCCCCCCCCCAAAACTAGGTCTGGAAGGGCTGGGGTTTACTTCATACCTGAGGAATAAACAGTTTCCAGCCCCCAAATGATTATTTATTTATTTCTTATTTCTTATTCGTGCTGTAGAGCGGATTGAAAGTGAAAGAGCAAGGTGAAATTGGCTAACTTGGCTGGCCAGGGAGCACTACATGCATACGCCAACCACACAAGAGGCCGGGGTTGACCCAGAATAAGTCCTGGTGTTCCCTATCTGGTGACAGTATCAAACAAACCCCTAGCAGCCTGAAACTATGAGATTTATTTGCAATGGGACAGTTTTTGATATTTCTTTATAATTATTTGAATTAGGGCAGCAGCACAGAATCTGTGCAGGGCCCTTGGTTGACTTGGTACAAATGCAGGGCTGATAATCAGCACTGGAACTAGGTATTTTGGTGCCTGAGGCACGCCATAGCAAGCAGCGCAGAATGCATGCCCCTCAGTCAAGCGGTCAAACACAGTTGCTAGATACGGTGCCCAGGGCAAAGCCGCAGTCGCCTCACCCTGGTTACAGCCCTACTGACCATTTAAGAAGAATCTACCTTAGCCCCTCCTCCAGGGCCTCGAGAGCACTAAAAACAGCAGCGTCCAGTCCCAAGGAGAGATGGTCACTTTCAGCCAAAATCTTTGGGATGAGGATGTTTGGAGTTGTGCTTCCTGCTTGCTAGTTGGTTGGGAGATGCAATGGCAGCTTCAGCCACGTTGCTCCTCTCCCCATACCAGCAGCTGGCCCTGTTCACGCGCTCCTCAGATGTATGTATTATTTTTGGCTGGGTCTGCGACTGTGGGTGACCCAAACCACTTCAAGTCTTATGTATCCTTGAGGCCTCCTCCTTTGTTTTTCAAAGAGAATAGTTTTTCATTGAGATTTGCAGGAGAAAATGCAGCCAGATAAGCCAGTGCTATAAAATCCACAGGTTGTGGTCCCGTCATGTTTTCTGACTTTGCTGTAAGGGAGGCTGAAGCAGCGTAGCTGGAAAGTGCCAGCAACCAAAGAATCCCCAAAGCCTAGCGGGTCTATTAAAGTTCTTTTAAATTAGTGCCAATAAAAAGGGTGCCGGTGACCTCTGAGTGAGGCTTCATAAGTTTGGTTTTATGCTGGGAAACTTTGGAGCCAAACCCGCACAAACTTCACATAGAGAAATACCGCATGGAGCATAACATAATGGGAATGAAATATATTAAGGAACAAGAAGGCTGATATTCTGACTTTCCAGGGAGCTAGCAGTAAAATGAGTTTATATAGTAATTTTCCTAATTTTGATTGCAATTTTGTTAGCGCTGCAATGTTTTGAAGAGAATTTCCTATTCCCAAATTGCTGAGATAAGGCTTTGTGCAAAATATACATAGATTTTAACGAAAGGCAGGATGTTGCAATAATTCCAATAATTTGCACCCCTCATGTAAAATGTTTAATTTTGAGTCAGAGCTCTGGGCAGGCCTTTCCAGTACCACATAAATCTGCTGTTGGAAGCTCACTGTTGCTGGAATGCTTCACTTGCTTTAAATAGTTTGCACTTTGTCAATAAAGCAGAAACTTTTCTGAAGCGGCTTCATTTTTTTTGGGTGCCTGATTTGTATCACCGTAAAGAGGCCTGATTTTCAGAGTGCTTGCTGAGCGCTTTCTGAAATTAGCCCTCAAACATGGAGACCATCAAAATCACTAATCACTCTGCAAATCTTTGCTAAAATGTGTAATTAAGGTATAAATTTACTTTTTCCACAAGATTTACTTTGTTTGTTGCTCATTTGAGTAATTTGTTTTACACTTACCTGGCATAGGTTTAAGATCAGCTTGTGAAAACATTTATGAAGCTTTACTGGCTGCCACATTTTCCTGGGGAAAGTCACTTATAGAAGGAGAGTTAAAGGTCGCTGGGTATTGAAATACATGCTTATTGTATGTGTGACAACTATGGAAAAGGTTGGCCAGCTTTCAGGAGTTACCCTGCCCTCACAATCCCTGACCAGCCAGTGAGATTTGGCATACAATTTCAAGCCTTAACAGAGGGATTCATGTTGTGAGAGATGTTCTGACGATGATTGTTCAAATTTTGTTCTTAGTTAAAAACAAACAACCCTTCCCCAAATTTTAATTTGCAAAAGACTCACATACTTTTATTCCAGATATGACACCCACAGACATCCTGGATGAATCTCTTGATACTGCCAGCTGCAGTTTAGTAGACAGTAGATTAGGGCAGAGAAGACCGATTCACAGCGTCCAAGTCATTACCTGAAAATCCCTGTTTGGGGCTGAAGAGAATTTTATCTCATCAGTGCTGAACGCTACTGTATAGCATGAAGGAGAAAAGGAACTGCTGAAAAATACATGGAACAGAATAAGAAGCAGCAAGCTGGACAAAGACATCTTAAAAGGATGCTATCATCAACTTGACAATTATGTTTCCTTCTGAAAATATTGCACCTGTGCAGTTGTCACAGCAAAACTGCTAACATGAAAATATTTTTATTTCATTCTGTCTTTTTATGAACTGTTGACAAGTTCCAAAAGGGGTAGCTGTGTGCACTTGACAGCATTTGGAGTTGCACTGTTTTGGAGATGGAGGTTTTAGGCTCTTCCAGAAGGTGTTTAGCTGCAAAAGTAGCAGCGGAAATGAAGCTGAAGGTGACGGGGCAGTAGGCAGGTTATGCACAGGGGAGGGTTGGGTGGAGCTTGTATGACAGTGTAGATATCAGCCCTGCTTGAGCTCACAGAGATAATAAGAAAAACCTTTGAGGGAATTTTCTAAAAGGGATTTGAAGAAGCTCAGGGCACACTAGGGCTCCCACTGAGAACTGAATATTTTGAAATTGGTGCACATTGAAAAGGACACTAGAATTTTTTGTCTTTCACTTTCCATTGTGTCCTCCTCTAACACATTATAAACTAGGAACATGCACAGTGCTTCGCAGATTGAATAGTGCACCTCTCTTTATCCTGCCCTCATCCTTTGACAGGCTGAAAATGTATCTAAGGTAGTGTAGCTAAATGCAACTAAATATGCATTACACCAACGCTCTGTACCCTTTGCTGTCTCACGGTTTGCATCTGGTGCCAATTTAAGGCACTGTGCTCACTCTTTAAACACTTAGGTTTGAGGTTGGAGTACCTCAGAGAGCTTCCCATTCATGATCCACAGAGACAGCTTCACACCTAGAGCTCTGGAATGAAGCTTGCCAATCTGGAGATAATGCAATCTTCTTTCAAGTTCTTTCCTGTGCAGTGACAAATCAGAAGAGATAAGTGTAAGCCCTGGCTGATGTCTCTCTGTCAGAGCGTGTTAAAAGACTAATCTTTTTCCAACAGCTTTCCCACCCTGCCAACCGTCCTTCCTCACTTGAAGACCAGGAATTATAACAGCAATGAAACACAGGGAGAGAAGGAAAAGAGGGGGGGGGGAAGGAAAGGAAGTAAAGCTGTTGTAATAGAAGAATCTTTGGTGGACAACCCTAGGGAAATCTTAATTCGTGTAACTGATACTCTGGTACTACTTTAATGAGTGCCCTAGAAATACCCGGGTGGATAGATAGTGTAAACTAGAAAGATATGTCTATATACATCTTTTTACAGGTGTGGCAACCCAGACTAGTTACGTTTAAACAGCTCTGTCTGTCTGTTAAAATATGCCAGTCATACTGAAGGTACATTTTGAGCACATGCAGAATACTGGGAAATTCGGACAAAGAAATATTTTTTGTTGTAGGTGATGTCTGTCAACTTCTCACTTCCCTGTGCATGTGTGTGTGGTTCTCCTCTTAACCCCCTCATTGCAAAAAACTGCCTAATTGAATGACAAATTAATGTATTTGGGCAGTCCTTTTCCACTCAGATGAGACAAAGTCCAAATGATCCATAAAATCTATAGCTCTTAAATACCACGCAGACATATACTATACCCAATTCTTCTTTCACGGTGTTCTAAAATCAGGAATAAGTGCACAGATGTCAAAACAAACATGGAGTCTTTTGGCACTCGTAAAGACCAATGAATTTGTTTATTGCATGAGCGTTTGGGGGAGAAAATCCCACTTTGTCAGGTGCTTGAAGATGGAGAACTTACAGAATGGGAGGAAAATAAATGCAGAGAAGTGTAAGTCATAGGATCAGGTCAGACTGTTCCAGCAAATCAAAGCAGCTGTTTAGATTCGAACAGTGGAGAGCAGCACATTAGGGGGAGGTGGGGTAAAATCACCTGTCATTGTAATAAGAACTCGAAATCCCTAAATTATGCAGAATTTGAATTCATATGCAGGTTTGACACCATTGCTTTATGGTTAAATAGGGATTTCTATGCTTACTGGCAAAGTTGGCAGCAGTTGAAAGGAAGTAATGCAAACTATGTAGAGTAGCTTGTATATCTTCCGTCAACATCTTTGTTCTGTGCACCATCTCTACTACGTTGTATCAACGGGAAGTGTGTTCCTTTCAGTGGAGCATTACTCTTTTTCTGGGGGTAGATTTATTGGATCGATTTCCAGATTGATTGAGGTGGGTGTTCTCTTCCTGTCAGTTGATCCCCAGATATCAATCTGGTGGCAGCCAATTTGCCATCGTCAGTGAAGAGACCCATAGAAGGTGCTGTATTGACTCAGACTCAATCTATTTACCTCAACAAAGGCAAGGTTAAGGGGTAATTTGGTTACAGTCTATGAGTCCCTACATGGAGAAGAAATATTTAATAAAGGGCACTTCAGTCTAGCAGAGACAGTAGAATGTGATTTGTTGATTGGAAGCTGAAGCTAGACAAATTCAAACTGGAAATAAGTCCTAAATTTTTAAGCATGAGAATAATTGACCAGTGGAACAATTAATGAAGGCATGTAATGGATTCTCCATCACTGATCATTTTAAAATCAAGAATGGATGTTTCTCCAGGAGGTATTCTCTAGATATTGTTTTGGTGAAGTTCTAAGGCCTGCATTAGTCTGGAGGTCAGGTTATGATCTCAATGGTCTCTACTGGCTCTGGAATCCATGAATTGAAGGCCCGTGATCCATCTGCTCCAGGATCCTCTTTTTGACAGTGTTCAGCACCAGAGGTTTCTAAAGCAGATGCAAGACACTTCACAGATGTCAGATGGTAGATGTGGGATAATTGGACTCCTGTGAAAGTCTCATCCTCATCCATAATAGATATAAATTGACTTAACCCTTTAACATGATGTTTGAGCTCCCTTTTGGGTATCTGGGTATTTTCAGATGCGATTTTATTTCATGAGATGTACTGGACTTTAAAGCTTGGGAGAAAGATGAAGTAGCCGTTTGTACCTTACTAAAGAGATCATCTTTCCATGGCTTTGTAAAAGGATCTGTTTGTCTGTCTGTCCATCCATCCTTTCTAAAGTCATCTTTAAAATATATGTCCACCAAGATGGGTAGATAAGGAGAAGCAGAGGCCTCATACTTGAGTTATATGATCGCTGAATTCCTGAGTGGCCCATTCAAGGAAGCAAAGAACATTGCATTAAGTTGGCAACAAGATTCTATAATGTGGACGAGGCCATGATATCTACTTTTACAGTCTTATTCTAGCTAAATAGGATTGTGTATTGCTTTGTGTTGTCCTAGAAGCCTTTCAAGCATATAGTATACTGAGTGCCAGTAACTTGGGACATCCTGTTTCAGGTAATTTCTTCCTGCAGTTGGATCTGGATTTTTCTGATCTTCAGAGAATGGTCAGTGGGTTTATATATCTTCTACACCAGATGGTCAGAAGTATGGTAGGGCATGCTTTATGACAAGAGATATAAAAATGAGGACCAGTATGGACCAGAGGAAATAGGGGGAAAAAAGAGATTGCAATGGTGTTTTCCATCTACTCTGAACAGAATCTCCACACAATTGGCTGGATCTTCAGCCAGGGTAAATCACTGTGGCTACATGGAAGTCACAGGAACTATGCCTCTTTACACCTGCTGAGAAATTGGCCCAATATATTTAATCCAAATTTTACTCCTTCCTGAAGTTTGGGTTTATTGGTAATTAAAATAAAAAACAAACAAAAAATAGACATGGCTCAAGCTTTCTTGCTGCTTTTGGTTTTTCCTGTGGTTTCCTTGCAGAGTTCTCTGTCTTAGATATCCTTCTCCCCAAACAGACCCTCTTACTTGCCTTTGTATCCAGAGCCCCACCTGCCCCAAAGAGTCAGTAATCCATCACCATCTTTGCAGGGGTCCAGCACCTACTAGCAGTGTGGATCAGCAGCAGGAGCTTGTTACAGGAGGCAGCAGTGAAAATTGAGCAGCCCCTCTTTTCCATAGGAGCTCATCAGAGCACAGTCGCTTGCTGAAACTAATGGCAGGTAGATTTAGAACCAGTCAAAAGCATGATTTCCCTGAGTGCCCCCTGGAATTTGTTGAGAATCACCATGAAAGTATTTTGAATGCCATGGACCAGTTATCTCTACGAGGAATGGCGCAGTAGTATCTAGAAAGGGACTGTCTCTGTCAGAGACAGAGCTATTATCCCACTCATAATTTTAATCTGGTGGTAGAGTCTGAATACGAGGATGCTGGGATCTACCCCTACCTCCTCAGATAGCCTTTGGTTCTGGTTGAGCCTCTTTTTTGCATGGACTTCAATCACTAGGTGTAGTATTTCTGTCTCAGTACTGAAGTGGCTGGATATCTAATCCATCTGTTTTACCATAGTATCTAAGCACCAATATCTACAAATATTCCTTTCACTGGGGCTGGTATTACAGATGGGACAAATGCTCTAGTCCTTTCTGGAAAAAGACTTTTTTTAAAAAACATCAGAGTTTTGACTTGTTTGATCTGATGGTGCCAATGCCTGTTTAGGGGGAGCAATAAAATCTGAAAACAACAGAAGCAGGAATTTTTCTATGTGCTTCAGAGATGATATTGGAGTTTAGCTCTCCCCTTGAATTACTGCTTCTTGGTATCATGTTGTCTGCCACAGAGTTCCCTCCCTTCAGCAAACTTATTTCGAGAATCAGACCAATCACTTTCCCCATCTCCCTTCATCTCCTTGCCACAGGATGGAGTGACAGAGCTCCTACTCTTTTCTCTTCCTGACCTTTCGATGCTGTCCAGTTCTTTACCCCTCACTGCAAATGGGTGATAGATATATTGATTTAAATTTTGCCGTCATTTAGACTGACGCTGGACAATGGAAATGGTTAAAGCACTCTCCTGTAATATCTACAGATCAGTTAGCTCTTCATTTCAGTGCTTTCCCAGTCTGCTTAGTAATGGGAGAGGAAGACAATAGACCCTTGGTGCTGGTCAGCAATATCGCTGTCTGTCTGAAGCAAGCAACTATGGCTGGCATTACTCTGGGCTTTGGGGCCTGTTGTTTTGAAGGATGGTTTCCAGTTGCTAGTGGACAGTCTACCACAAGCAGCAGCAGTGATAGCCTATGACCTTCTACTCTGCTTTGGTTAATGAATGAGGAAAATATGCAAAACTTGTTAGAGTGGGGCTTGTAAGAATAGTAGTTGTCAGCTTTTTTCTGATGAAGCCTTCTACATTATACTGATCACCAGGCTTTCCAACAGAAATTCGAAGCTCCAGGGCAGAACAGTCTCACCTGCTCCACCCTTTCTGCCTGTGGCCCTGCCCTTTCTGCCCAGACCCCTACTCGCAGTCTCCCCAAGCTCCTTCTCCACTCAGCCTGCTTGCTGCCACATCCTTCCCCGACCTTATTCAGTCCCCCCACCAATACTTCCCTTTCCCCAGGTGGGGAAGGAGGAGGAGAAACACGGCGAGCAGTGGTGGGGTGGTGAGTGGGAAGGAGAGGAGGGATGCAGGCAGTGAGCAATGGTGAAGGGGGACGTGGCTGTGGGGAGGTCAAGTGGGGATGTGGAAGAGAGGAGAGGGCCAAGAGGGTGGGGTGGGGCTTGGCCCAAACTGAGCAGAGGGACTGTGGGCAGGGGCCATGGGCAGAAGAGGCAGGATGGGGATCTAACTTCCTCAGGGGGAAGTTTTCACCTCACTGGCCACCACCCATGGCCTGGGTCCCTTTTCAGATTATTGGGCCCCCTTAAAATTTCCAGGCCCATAGGGTTGCCCCCTTTGTCCCTTCCTTTTGTTTGGGGCTCCTGTTTTTCACCTTTGAGTCTTGAGCCATGTTACCGCCTAGTGACCAATGAGATCACCAGAGACAAGTGCCTATTGACAGTGAACTTTTAGGGAGGCAAGATTTCACTGAATTGAAGGAGACATGCTGGGAAGAAATCAGCACTAAAATGAAACGTCTTTGCAGCTTCTTGCTCTACTACCACAGTATCTTTGCTGGAGATTTTCCTTTACAGCTCTAGTCTCTCCCAGTTTAAGGAGAACCAGCAGCTGCAGGCTTGGCAGGGCTCAGGGTGACCTCTTGTTAGCTGCGATGCTATACAGTTAATAAAGACATTAACACTAGAATCCTATTTAACTGTATAGAGCAGTGATGGGGAATACCAAACGATGATAAGGATACTCTGGGGCCTTTTCAGTGTAAAAGATACTCAGCTGGGGACGTAGTTCAATACTGGATAATAGGCTCAGGTACAGCAATTTTTAGGTAAGAGGGGTTGAGGTAGATATACTTTTGGGTGAAATGTACCTTTTTGCAGAGGACCCTGATGTAGAATGGGTAGGCGGGAAAAGGGAGGCTGTCTGGAAAACTGTCATGCTTTGATAATCCTGAATAGAGGGTCCACTGCCAGGTAGTGGAATCTACAGGAACCCTGCGGCCGCTCTAAGTTGCACTAATTGCTAAAATATCCCCAGGCTAGGTCCAGGATTAGGGTGTGGATGCATGTGTAAGTATGCAAAGATAACATACGTTGCGTTTGCATTGCACTCTGCTCAGTTGCGGCTGAGCACGGCTTGCCTGCAGTTGCAGATTCAGCCACATGGCCAGTTGCTGTATATGCAAAGTGTGTTTAAAACATGCTCCTTTGCTTCTGAACAGTCTGAGTTGTCACTTGAAATGTAAATTGTAAATTATGTGTTTATCCAGTACTCGTGATGTAAATTAATTCCTATGCTCTCTACTGGTTCATAAATGATACTTGTTTATAAGTGCTTTACGGTAACGTTTATTAGAAGACACCCATTATTTTTCCCTAGGTTAACATTACATAATAGGGCGAAAGCTAGCCAAAAGCAATAGTGAGGTGATTAAAAAAAGAAATCCTAATTCTGGGAAAGAAATGTTGTGGAGCTGCAGAGTAATTGTGCTGGGAGCTTAATTTAATCTCAAGGCTTATAATGTTACATTTTGGTTCTATATAAATTGGGATATGGGTCTCTAATGTTTTGATCTTGCACCATTTGCACCACCATATCTTCTACAAGCCAGTGGGAGTTTTGGATGAAAAAGAATATGAGTTTTGGTGTTAAAATGACAGATCGGCCTGTACTAAAAGTCTAAATGCAAATGTCTTGAGAGCTCCAAAGTATTTTACAGCTGGATTTTGATCTGGATGTATATGATGTCATATAAACCCATCTCTACTGAAAATGTAGGGCCTGGTTCTGATCTCACTACATTGTCATAAATCAGTAGAATGGGCCGCAATCTAGCAAAGCCTGTAAGCGTGTTCTTAACTTGACTTTAATGGGACTGCTTGTCTGTTTACAGTTAAGTGCGTGCTTAAGGGCTTTGCTGGATTGGAATCTAAATTCACTGAAGTCAATGAGAGTTAGAATAGTATAACACAGGTGTAAATCAGATCTGAAAATGACCCATAATGTTTGTGTTTCTACCTGGAAAAATTTAATGCATGCCTTGCTGCATGTAACATAGCATCACAAATTCCTTAAGAGTGGGATTTTTAAAGTGTAATGCTCTTTGTGTAATTACTCCTTTGCAGTTAACATATTCTTTACGGTAATCTGCCTGTTAAATACAGTAAAAATAAATATTTTTTGACTTTCCTGCTGTATTACTCATATTTCATTGAATTTTTTTATGCCAAGTGTCTGTTTACTGATTTATAAATGTTGTTGCTTTATTGATATTGGCGAGACACAAGAGTTATGGTACAGTTAAAAGCTTGTAAACAGTTTTATGCCTCTTTTAAAGCATTTCAAAAGAGCTTACCTGACTTGGTCACATTCCTTTAACTCATTTTCAGTTTTGTACCTACCAAAATTACCAGTTAGAAAACATAATAATTTGTATACACTTTTAATTTTGACTACAGTTACACGTGCTTTTAAAAATATAAAACATTTAAATGGTTTGAGAATATGACTGTAGACTCAACCACTAACCATCATTTTTGTTTTGTGTTTTATACCTACTTTCATTGGATTCTGCAGCTGCAAAAAGCTGTCAGTGAATTATTACATGAGAATACATTAGCATCGTTTAAAAGGCTATGTATCACTTTTTGACTGCTGTAACTCATTATAAGCAGAATGTAAAAGGGTTAATTGAATGGACCCTTTAAAAGGTGATATGAGCACAGGCTAGCATCAGCAATTTTAAAAAGACATTTAACACAAACAAATACTACATCACGATAATAGTATTTTTTTTTCTGTGTGGACCAATAATTGCCATGGCAGTAATAATACCATATGAACTTGATCTTGCAAACATTTACAACTGTGAGTGGGTCCATTGACCTACTGGGCTATTTACAATAGTAAACTATCCACTCAGAAGTAAACTTCTGCAGGGTTGGACCATAGATGACTAACACGGTGGTGTTCTCTCTGTAGAACCTTACACAGGATTCTTACTAAATAGTGATTTGGTTAATGGGAATGAACTCACGCAATTTAGCATCACTCATATTTTCTGCTTGTAGTAACCAAGGTGTGAGATTAGATAGAGAACAACGGGAACATTTTCTTCTGTAATATATTACAAAAAAATCATCCTCTTCGTGTGTCTGTGTGGACGCATTGAAATTTCACCTTTTTTGTGTGTTTTGGTTGAAATTCAGAAAATTTTTAGCAGCTCTGACGGAGACTTTACATTTTACTTTATGGGCCTATCTGGTTCTGTCTGCAGGCCAAGTTTCAGCTGGGCTGTAAACTGGTATAGAATTGTTTATACAGTAGCAGTGTTCAGCCTTTCAATAAAGTTTGCTTATGAACGTAGTAAGAGCATCACCTTTCAGTGCTGATCATCCTAAAGGCTGAGCTGAGCTTGCAGTTGATTTCACTGTATATATTCTAGATTTATACTGGCATATATGAGAGCAGACTTTTGTCATGAACCTCAAACAATGAGGCCCAGTCTTGCTTCTACAGAAGCCAATGGTAAAAATTCCCCTCAAATAAAGTAAATATGAGTTTGTGCCTCATATCTATCTATCTATCATGATGTGAGCTGTACCATGTGACAATTTCTCCTTGGGAGCAATTGGTTGAATCACCTCTGACATGACAGTGGCCCAGGAGTCTTGGCGTGGCACAGATATGTACCTTATTGTAGCTGCATACCTCATTGTAAGTCATAAAGGCAAAATGGCTGAGGGTTTAAAAATTGGACAGTAACAGTCAGTGAAAGCCAGGGATGGTTCACTCCGGTTACATGGCTGACCCTTTGGAACTTGTCAGAATTACAAAGCTCTCAGCCACGCTTTCAGCTGTTTCCAATATTTCCCTCTGACTCTTCAGACAATTGTATCTGGTGCTCACTCAGGGAAGAAACCATGAAAATCTGAAAGTTTACATGAAGGATACAAACTACCAAGGAAAAGTTTTAGCAGACCAGAGAACTTTTGCAAAAAATGTTGTAATTAAAGAGCTGTTAATTGCTTAAAACAAATAAATATTTCCTAAATCCCCTTTTCATTTTCCCCAGTCATTTTTGACAACTCCTTACTCAAGTAAGTGCCTGAATCAGGACTACATAAAAATAAAGGGCTAAATTCTGCTCTCAGGTACATACACCAGAGTTATTCCACCAAAGAAAACAGAATTACTCCTGAATATGTCAGATCCTTATGACTCTAGGGTTGTATCTTGGAAGATGCTGAGTGCCAGGGGTGTCACTGGTGCTGGGCACGCCAGGGCACGTGCCCCGAACCCCAGCGCCAGTGCCCCGGATCTCCGGCCCAATCGGGCAGGAGATCTGGGGCTCAGCTGTCAGCAGCTGTGGCGGCCCTGTCTCCAGCCAGGGATCCGGGGTCCAGCCGCCTGCGGCTGCAGCGTCCCCATCCCCCTGTGCCGGGGATCTGGGGCCTGGCAGGCCACGGCTGCGGCGGCCCCCTCCCTCGCCAGGGATGCGGGGCCTGGGCCCATGCCCGGGGTCTCTCCTGCAGCCAGCGACGCCCCTGCTGAGTGCTCTTGCTAGCTGCAATGGGAGCTGAGACGGCTCAGTACTCGGTACAGCAAGCACAGTGCTTACAATTCTGCATAGCACCTCTGAAGTTATTGCAAGTGTTGATTGTGATAAATGCTGGGCATGGTAGTTCATGTATGCTGGATCTGGCTCTTCAGGGTTTGGCCACTGAAACCAGTGGGGTGCTCTGCTGCTAAATCAATGGCGTGATAGAGCTCCTGGTTTGTAAAGTACTTTGGGATTCTTCCAGATGAAAGAAGCCAGACAACTTGAGAATATTATTTCTTTCATTATGTACTTATTGCGTGGTATCTCTAATGTATCAAAATGAAGAAAAACCTATTAGGAAGCATGTATTTAACAGAAACATCCTGCTATGTATGTTTATTTTCTGTGACTGGCATTTTTTTAAAGTCAGCCAAAACCAATTTGTTGCCTCCCGGTGTTACAAATGAAAAAGGAACTCTGATCTAAAGGCAAATGTACCTTTAATGTTTCTACTTTACATTAAAGGGACGCGGGAGTTTTCAGGACAGTCACCAGTACTAGCTTTGGCATGAAGTTCTGTGCTGCAGACAGTTGTCTGGATTGTAGAGCCACGCTGCAAGAGGCTTAATTCAAATGCACTAAAATTAGTAAAGTAATGCAGTTATAAAATATTGCCAAGTTCATCTGCCTGGTCAATAGGTCAAAACGTTTGTCCAATCCAGATAGTGTCTAGATATCTTGGGAGTGTCCCTGATTTTGCCATGAGAAAAATTGCTTTGTTTACTACTAGGGCAGCGATATGTAGAAATAACAATGACAAGACCTAAATTCCCCAGTTGTCTTTATGCATTGGGCCATCCTATAATGGTCATTTCATTATTCAGTGACATTTATATTTCTTCTAAAGAACTTGAGCTCCCGGCTGCAAAATAGCTGCCATCCAGTCAGAGCATTCCAGTGATTTTCCTCCCATTCAGAGGAGGCAATGCACTTGTTGTGTTACCTTGGTGAATCTAAAGTTGTTTTTCACTTTCCTTAATTAAGCCTCCTTTAGAGATTGCCCCTCTAAAGGTGGAGAGCGGAACATACTCGGGAGCTTGCCACTGATTTGAATTCCTAAATTCCTCTCCTTGTAAACTTCAAAGGGAAGTATATTGCACTGTCAAAGAGGCACCAATTATGTAAACCCTGGGCTATTCAGAATGTTCTATAATTATTTATTTCCAAGGAAAGAGGTTTTAACCCAAACTAGACAGAAAATTGGCATTTTTCCAGTTATTAGATTCTATTGAAAAAGGTATTAAACAATGGGCAGGGTAACATGGTAGATTAGTGTCTTGGCCCCTTATCTTCATGACCTGGGCATATGTCAAATCCATACTGAGCTGATCAAAATTACTTTGATTTGATGGCCATTAAGGGTCATGGGCAGAATGGGATCAGATGCTTCAGTCGAGGTTGAAGTGCACAACATTATATATTGACAGTAATTAAGCAGTCTCATTTAATAAGAGTCACTGGATTTAAAGGTCTTGTTAGAGTATCAAGGCTTGTAAGAGGAATGGGAGTGTCTGGATTTAGGTGTGTGTGTGTGCGCGCGCGTGTGTGTGTGTGCACAGAGAGAAAGCGAGCTCTGGAATGAGTGAAATATGTCCCTGGAGTAATTTTTTATTTTATAAACTGAATGCAAACCTGATGGAGAACTATGGAAATGAGCCGTCATGCTCAATACATACACACACTCTCTCAATATTCCTATACTGGGGATAATGAAAAGTGCCTTCAGGGATAGGGTGGCCTTATCATTCATCAGTGACATAGCCTTAAGTGGGTAATAACTAAGGGCTCCCATATCTAGTATGTATATAAATTCCAGCTTCTCAGTATATTCACTGCAGACTGCATTTAATTTATACAATTCCTTAGCTTTAAAGCTGTCAATTGATAACATTCAATCTGTGAGCCTGACTGATAAAAGGGAGAGAGGGAGTGCTCTCTAGTGGTTATAGCAGGAGCTGGGCATTGGGACTAGCTTTCTAGCAGTGGGGTTGCAGGTCCTCCCACTTGACTTTTCCTGTTTTTTTGGAGGTTGTGGCTATGCACCCTATTTCCATTCGGGGGTCATATTCTCTTTGTTTTTCAGTGCACTGTATGGTCACTTCGCCCTCGAAACTGTTTCATGGATCTGCTCAATTTGGCTGCTGAGTTCCTTGGTCTTTCTGTATGGGAGTATGTGGGGTGTATTTGCCATTTCCCTCTTCATCCACTGAGGAGCAGGAGCAGGGAAACATTCCTGTAGCCCTAGAGACTCCCCTCATTTGGGGGCATCTCTCTATCTGTGCTCAAGAGAGAGCAGTCTGGAAATGGATGTAGGAGTATTTTCCTTGCCCTTTGAGTTCCATGTTGGTGGCAGCCCCCTTCCCCTATGACCTACAGATCTTGTAAAGTTGGAACATGAGCTAACAACTCCACCCGTACCTCCAAAGAACATATAGGGGGAGAGCAGCCATCATATCTGGAGGCGTTGCTGAGGGGACCATCTTGCCTTAGGATGGAGTGGGAGTGGGAAGGAAAACCCTTGAAAACGGCAAGTTAAGGAAAATTCTAGCACGTGGGAGGTCAAGCAGGGGAATCTGCTTGAGAAATTTAACATCTGCCCAGATTTGCTAACCACCTGTGAATTTGGACTGATGCATGCAAATGCAAGAGACTTTAAGCTGGTCTGATTTTAAGCAAGCTGCACATGGGGTAAGAAATTCAGATGCCCAGATATTATGGTAATAGGGGCCATTTAAGTAGTTATGATAGATTTTCAACCACTCCTAAAATTGCAGAAAAAACTAATGCCCCCCATTTTAGGTAATTTGGAAAGGCAAAGGGGAAACTGCAAAATAGCTCATCATGGAATGTTAACCTGAGTTCAGTGTCCGTGAATTCAGCTCATGATTTTGCTTTTATACATTTGAAGGCGTGGAACTCACTGTTATCAGAAATGGGCTCAAGACTCAAAGCTTGCATCTGGATCCAGATTTGAAATGGCCCCATGTTTAGGGATGACTAGATCAAGAATTTTGATTCAGTTTATGGCAGTGAGAAGGTCTGTTTGTAAACCTCAAATCTAGATCTAAGCTTGTATTCCAAATCTCCCAAAGGTCAAGGTTGTTCTAGTCCAGATCTTTGGTTTAAGAACTCCTCTAATAATTCTAGCACAATCACAGTTGCATTCCTAAAAGTGGTCTCCCGCTTTGGGTCCCTCAGTTTTTGGATCCCCAAACTGAGAAACCTAAGATGCGATTTTCAAAGTTGCTGGGCCCTGACACTGCTTCCATTGATTTCTCTGGGACTCAGGTGTACTCAGTATCTGTGCAAAGCTTCCAAGATGGGGCTCCCAAAGATATGGGCACCTCAAATCAGCAGCCAGCTGCTTCTGAAGATTTAATCTGTTTCGCACAAGACCTTTTTTAAAACACGCAAAAAGAGATGCCGTCTCTTGCACCAGTGTGCTTACAACAGAGTGGAGGGATTTAGGGTGCAGAGGGGCAAGAAAGTGCAGAGACAGGGTTGTGGATATCATGGCTGTGAAAAAGTTCTATGTTGTTTTCTGCTTTATGGATAGAGATCTCGCTGGCACCTGCCACTGCATAGCATGCTCACAGTAGTGAGAAGGTTATGCTGGCCCTCTGGGGTTTTGAGTAGTTCTAACGTTTTTCCCTCCATAATGGAGATTTAGAAAGGTGAACTCCCATGTCTGTAACATCCTGGTCACTAAAGCTTTCTCAAGTAATTTACTATATTGGTTAGAGGGGAGCAATTACCACAGTGAACTGCACATAAACTTTGCAGATAAGGGGCAAACAATTCCTTATCCACGTCAAAGAGCCAAGCTGTGTATAGAGCTGCACGCTTGTTGCCCATGAGAGAAGCCCTACTATGTCCAATAATCTAGATCAATTGATTGATCTCTGTAGTGGGTCCCTTTTGAAGGTGTCTTCTTCCTTGGGTAGTAGGATGTGAAGATTTACTGAAGAACTGATGGCTAACGCTTCTTTTAATTCTGAAGCTGTGAACTGTTGTATAACGGCTGCATTAAAACCAGTTGTTAAGGCAGCCGTGTCCTGTTGTTTCAGGCATTAAAAAGAAAGGAATATTATTACTATTAAAATAACTGTACAGAATAATCTACATTCACTCTGTTTACCAGTTCAGATGGTGCAAATGGGTGCAGCTTCAATGGCTTTATAGCTGTGTACAGCAGAACTAACTTTGGGTAGTAGATCGTGGAGAGTTCCTACTCTAAGGGCCTTTTGTTGTGCAGCCCTTATTCCTGTGAGTTGTCTACTGACTTCAACAGGTATCCAGTGGGACTACTCATGTGAGTCAGGAAATGGCCCTAAGACTGATAAGACAGGCAGAAGACATGACATAGGATAACACACTGAGGAAGGAAATATGAGGAGAAGAAGATCCAAAGGGGGCAGCCGTGTTAGTCTAATTCAGTAAAACAAACAAGGAGTCCTGTGGCACTTAAAGACTAACAAATATATTTATTTCATGAGCTTTCATGGTAGAAAATCCCACTTTGTTCTTCAAAGCATCTGATGACGTGGGATTTTCTCCCACGGAAGCTCATGCAACAGATACATTTGTTACTCTTTAAGTGCCACAAGACTTCTTGCTTTTGTTTTTGTTTTTTTTCTTTCTTTTTCTTGTCAAGGAGAAGAAGGTGTCTGGAGAACAGATTCATGGAAAGTAGGCTTTCAGGAAGTGTTTGAAGTAGAAGAGGGATGAGCCTTGCTGTATAAAATGTGAGAGATTGTTTTAAGCATAGGAAGCAGCATGACAGAAGATGCAGAACTAGAAATGAATGTGCATTCATTGGTATTAAATTGAGTTCATTTTTTTGTTAGGATTTTAGACCAGGACCCAGAACAAAAAGGGCCTATTGGCTTAGTAGGTCCAATAATGCATAACTTAGTTGGCATAACTGCATAGTATCTGTGAGCATATTTCTCTTATAAAGTGATAAAAGTTTTGACATCAATATACCCTACACACTGGTCCTACTAAACATTAATTGCTCCTTATGCTCATAACCCAATTCTTAAACTACTCAGATTTTCACTCTCTTGAGAGCACCCTATTTGAACGAAATAACTCCTTTAGAAAGGTCCCAGCTCAATCAATAAACAAGCACTGAGCAGAGATAAATAAACTTGAAACAGACATCATAATTAACCTACACCACTAAGAACAAAATGATTAGTGAAGATTGAATGTTTGGCAAAGAAATTTTCAGCTGGCTCCAGCTTCGCACAAACTATTTCAATGGGAGAGAAGTCTTTTGAAAAAACCGTTTGAAGTGGCCCAAATTACAGTGAAGACCTTGCGATGTTTGGAGATAGGAAACAGAAGAGAGAACCTTTGCCAAATAAGGGCTATGACAGGTTTTGGAAGCCGGCAAATTACAATGGAAATAAACCTGTTGAAAGCTAAAAAAGATGCAGTCTGACGAAGTACAAAAGAAGGAAGGAAGATCGCAATCCCTGTGCTCCATGAAAATTATAAACCCTTCTAAGAATGTCTTCCAGTAGATGGGTCAGGAAGCTGTGTTGCCTCAGCCTCGATGCCTAGTGAAAACAAAATTCGGTGTTATGTTAATGTAACAGGTGCAGTTCTATTTAAAACAAGAGGCAGCTATTGTTTTCTGGAAGTGTGGTGATTTACTGTCTTGCAGTATGAAGCCCTGAGTAGCAGCAAGATAAGTGTCAAAGGCCTTTTTTTTTTAAATTAAAAAAAAAAAAAACCACCCTGTCAGGATAGCATCTCTCCTGTCTGTCTGAAAAAAGAAAACATGTTCTGCAGGCCATCACATGAAACTTAAAAGAGAGGGCCCTGTGAGCTTTAGTTCACCAAATCAAGCCAGGGGATACACTCAGTGATGCTTGAATGCTCCCAGAGCATGAAATACAGTTTGTAAAGTATTGAAGGCGGGGAATTGGATTTAGGAATGAAATGCAGAGGTGCTCTTCTTGCCCTCATGGGTGACTGCAGTTGAGGTTAGTGGAATTTGAACATGAGCACATATGAGGGTAGAAAAGAATAAGAATGATGAAATATCTTGGTTTGTGATGCTGATCACCAAATTTCAATACAGCATTCAAAGCTGTCTGAAGTAGTGTAACATCAGATTCATATATCACCAAAACTAATAATATCCTTCTTCCACACTCTCCTGCCCCAAATTCTATTTTTTTTATTGATAATCAATACTTGTGGATCAGTTTGAGATCTGGTAGGACTTGGCATAACTGCATTCACTTCATTAGAGCTGTGTTGATTTACTCCAGTTGGATATATGTCCTATAAATCAATGGAGCTAAGCCAGTTTACACTAGCCTGTGATCTAATCCATAAATCAGAGGAGCTATGCTGATTTCCACCAGATAAGGATCTGTTTGTTTGATGAGTGGTAGTCTCAGGAAAGCCTGGACTCCAAAGTGAGGTCTATATTGCAAAACAACTTTGTTTTTAGAGACATCTGCCAGTCGTCTGAAAATAAGTTTAGTGCTGGCCACTGTCTTGTCCTATCCAGTTTCACTTTGGTTTTCTCATCTTAATTGTACCTATTCTTTTTCTAATTCTTATTGTGTTTGTGTGCCGTGCAGGCCACAGATAAAGCAGCTGATAAATTCTATTCTTTTTTTTCAACTCTCTGGATGACAGCTTTTCTAGCATTCACAAATTGAACGTAATTATGGTGTGACTAAATAGAAAGGTTTTGTGCAATAGGCAAAACAATACATTCTAGCCCTGAAAGTCTACAGTCTTATTCTAACCAATGAATGGTGACTTCTAGCCATCAAAAAAGAGAGAAAGGACTCTTTTCTTACTCTCTTTGGGGTAAATCAGGTGTAACCGAAATCAGCGGAGTTACACTGCTGTCAATCTGGTTTAAAAAAGATGGGAACTGGCCCCAGGTTTATGATGCATTTCCTCCCCATGATTATCTTTAATTGAGAGGTATATATTTTTATGTTGCTCTGTGGTGGCTACCCCCCCCACACTCTTTTTTTTAAATTTTGGGCTTGAATTTGATGAAAATGAGATAGTAACATGAGCTTTATCCATCATAGTATTGTGGCCTGAGATACACAGGTGCATCCCATTTGGAAAGCAGTGGCAGTCATGGTCATGCGCCTGATGGAGGAATTGGGTCCATGGCAGGGACTCACTACTGTAAAAGTCCCACTCGGCACCCAGGGTTAAACTAAGTGGGAATGCCCTGCAACACAATTCCCAGGTGCACAGATCTGATGGACTAGAGTTCCAGGGCCCAGATCCCAGAATCTAGAAAAACCAGGCCCACACATGCATGAAGGGGTCTGGACAGTACAGGAAGGGGACCCAGAGATTAGGAAGGTTCAAGGGCCCCTCAAAGGGTACTTCAACCACTGCTCAGCACTGAATCTGTCACTGTACTTTAGTTTTGATCAGCTGCAATTTCTTTCCTGGGCAGAGATTACCAAACAAATCGAATTGCCTGGTGGCTATTTGGCGTGGAGACATTTAAAATTAGAAGTGGACACCCATGGCTTCCTGCTTGCTGCTGGGCTCTTCTCCCAGCCACTCTGAAGGTGGCTGAAGCTTGTGGAGCAGGAGTTTCTCCTGCAGAAATTTGTCACGTGCATTATGGCCTAGTGCTGTGGGAGGGCAGAGATTTTCTAGCACCACTCACTAGCTGTGCATCCTTGCCCATAAAATGCTCTTACTTTTGATTGCACTGAGGAGCTGCGGGTGGCTATTGAGCAGATATAGAATGTTATTTAGTTACCACAGTTCTGTTGACGTGCTTTTGGGCCACATCAAGCATACGATTTTAGAGGTCCAACGTGAATCAGTATTGGATTAGCCTAGGAGAGTTGTCCTTTATTGCTTTTTTTAGTTGGTTAGGCTATCCTGGACATTTTACTGGATTCCTCTGCAATGAGGAAGTGACTGTATATGGTTGAACAAGCTGCCTTTTACCTAGAGAGGTAGTGTTTCCTAACAGGCGGAGCATGGCACCGGAGAATGGCTTCTTAGGTTCTGCTTCGGATTCTGTAACTAAGGCACTGTGCCATCTTGCAAAAGACATGTGGCCTCTCACATGGTTGAATTCAGCATTGTACTATGGATACTTCATACGTTCTCTGATAGTGAAGAGTGGCCAAGACCCTGTCAAACTTCTCCTTTCCTTCCAGGGAATTCCTCTGGGTAGGGGAGTCCTCAGCAGGCACAGAAGTGACGTAAGTGCTGTGTGTGATCCCCTGCAATGTACGGACCAGGGCATGTGGCTTGGGCTTCTGATGTCCTGGATATTCTGGCTATTGGGACAAACCAAACCATGTGGCAGATCAAACCAGCACCATGCCGATGCAGGAAAAGCCTCCCCCTTGGTCCCTGTGCCAAGCTTAGCTCAGGCTGCTAAGGAATGAAATCGCTTCTCTATGCTTCTCTTTCTGTTGGTACTATGACATTGCTTTGGCCCCCAAAGGTTGTGTGGTTACTGTTTATTATAATTTACTATTTTTGTATTGCGGTTGGCCTACAGGCCAATTAGGTCAGGACCCCTTGTGCTAGACATTGTACAGATCTAAAGAAAGTAAGTCTCCGCCCCAATGAGCTTGCTGTTTAAAATTAATTGTAATTTTCAAATGCAAGGGGGCTTCCTCAGTGAGTGGCTGTTATTATTAATTATTAGTTTTCTCCTAGAAACAACATTTTATTAGTGTAAATGGAGATATCCTTCTTATCAGTTCCTTTTCATACAACAAAAGGCCCTTCCTTTGCTCCTTAAGAAACATTAATTAGTTAAGGTTTGAATGGCCCTTTGGGTGTGGAAACACCAAACAGTCTTATTTTTCCTTCTGAGCCAATTCCTTTAATACAACACTCTAAGATAACACCATCTCAAAAGGACTGTTCTGTGACATATTTACAGTCTTGTGGCTTATATCTTTCCAGGAAATTGTCTTCAAACAGACAGTGCATTTCTTCATGTCAGACTCACAAAGTTGGAGTTTGGTCTGTGAGAAATAGTTGAGTGTGCCACCGCTGAACTACTGAGTGACAGCAAACGCTTTTCAGCTTCTGGTGTGTGTGTGTGTGTGTGTGTGTGTGTTTTCTGAAAGGTTGGCAGTCTGAGCTATTCTCAAGGATTTGGAAAACAGCCACAAACAGGAATTATTGAACAATTGCTCTGTGAAACTTAAGATAACAGTTTGTTCCACCACAGTGGAATTGCTTTGTGGTAGAAGGAAATTATCTTTTTAGCTCTTGATTAACATTATGTGAGAAAAATAAAATTGAAAGTTTGATTGTATCAGTCCTAAAATGGAATGTTTGTATATGGGGGAGCTGGGAAGGACAAATATTAGCCAATGATACATATATATAGAGAGAGCTAAACATATATGATTAGGTTCAGATTTTAGAAGATGCAGAGATCTAGAGCTGCATTTAATGCCTGGAAAAGTCCTAGTGACATCTTTATTATTATTAGGTTAAATAGTTACTCTGTGGTCAGTGTGATTATCATAAATACCAGATAATTAATGAGCATGTGCACAGATTTAACTTTATATGCAATCACATGCAGATGGGTGAGGAAATGGTTGGTGGTTATTTTAGGTTTTTTGAGTGAATTTGTTTTATTTCTATTATGCTTTTGGCATTTCTGATTAGTAAATCGTAATAAAGAGTGATGATTTATATCTATCAGGGAGGTCCTTAGTTTATAATATAGTGTTTAATATTTAATTACTAATGCTTAATAAAGATAAACAAAATTGTTGATGATACAAATATATTTTTTAATGTAAGAAGCATGAAGTCAATAGGAGTCTTTTTGTTGACATCAAAGCAAACTGGATCAGCCCTAAGAGAGAGGGTGTCAAACAAGTAAGGCGAGAATACAGCAGGGATGAGGGAATATTAGTAAATATTTCTTCTGAACTGGAACGACTCAGCTTGTGAAGCTCTTATTGACTTCTGTGGGAGTTTTGCAGGTGGAAGACTTGTTGGATTAGAGCTGTTATATAATTATTAAACAAATCTGTGATATAAATAATTTCTACCCAGTTGCTTCATTTCTTCTCAGATGGTTCAGTTGCTCTTCATTGGGCCTGATTCTTTCAGCCCTCTTATGTAGGAAAGCCCATTACATGGGAAGTCTGTATATGACTTCGTTGCAGAGATTTGTAGTTTGGTTGGAGGGATGTTGTTCACGAAAGCACTCTATGGTGATATCATAATCAACTGTATGTTTTTACAAGAATTAAGCAACAAGGACTTTTAAAAAGAAACAGTTCAGATGAAAACCTCAAAATAGATGAACTGATGCTACTGTTAAGCTGATAACATTTTATTTGTATGCACAAAAGTGTGGAACAAATTTATATATATTTTTTCAGTTAGCAAACCGTCCGAGGCAGGAGATGGGTATCCATATTGTGATCTCAGTGACAGAGATGTAAATCTAGAGCTACTCAACTGAAGTTGGTGGATGTATTCAGGATTGACTTTGCTATATCTGAGAGGACTCTTGTGGTCCTCCTCATAACAGTTTATCTCTAAAACAGTCAACTCCATTAACAGACTTCTTCTCTCCCACCCTTCTCATGTGGTTCATCTTTTTCCTTTCCTGCAGTGCTCTTCAGTTTCACTGATGGGGCTGTTGTGTTTTGTCTTCCTTTTGCCCCCTTTGGAACTTAAAATCTGAGTGCAGGCTTGGGGGGAGGTCACAAAGTATTTAAAGCATGTTTACCAATCTGTGTGGCAATAATAGGCTGAAATTAAGAGGAGGAAAAATGATAGTGAATAGCAGGGAAAAAATTCCTGAGTGTGGTGGGGGAATAGTTTCCCAAGGAAAGTGATGGAAGATTCATTGCTTTTTGAACTAGATTGGGCAAATTGGTAGAAAAAGTGCTGAAGGGAATAATCTACAGAGATGGATTAGGGGATTTAAGGGCATTTATTTATTTATTTTTTGTTTGTGCCTGATTTTTCTTTGCAATCAGTCAGGAGTAATTCCAATAAAGTTAGTGAAGTTACATCAGTGTTAAAACAGGCATGAGATCAGACTCCAGCCCTCCATTCCTAATTCCTAGATTTCCATATACGTATGCCAATAGATAGTATAGTGCGGGCAAAGAGTGGGCATGTGTAGATCAGATCCTTTATATGACCAAGGTTTTTAGATAAGCAAAAGAAGTCTTTCAAATATGATACCGTGTAACCTTTACTCCTAAGAAAAGACTCATTTTAAAACAGATTTCTGAGTGCTCCAAAAGAGCCATATTCTATTCTCAATGTTTACACAACGTTTCCATTGAAATTGGTAATAGTTGCACTTTTGTACTGAGGGATAATGTATCAGAAAGTGATGGTGAAATGGAGTGAGTTAAAAGGAGTATTGCAGGAACTGAGCAAGTTCTTCCTACTTTACTCTGAACAGACACGTGTAATGTAAATGGCAGTGGTAACATGCTGACTACATACCACCCTTGAGCTGCATGCAGAACTTGATACACAGATCAAGGACAGCAGATGGTGCCAGGCAGCTAAATATATCTGTGCTCTGCCCTGTTTGCACCCATAAGTCATGAGCTTTCTTCCCTTGCCCGCCCCCAACAACAACACATTTATTAAAGGCTGGGCCTGCAAAGTGCTGATGCGCCTCCTACAAGGTGAGGCCACTGGGCATTGAGGGCACGCAGTATCTTGCAGCGCCAGATGCAATCAGAAGGAAAAAAACCATTAAAAACTGAAAGGCCTAAGATATCAATCACGACCATGTCAAAAGAAGGAGCCATATTTATATTCCTTCCTGACTTGCGCACCACACAACTCCACTGACTTTGCTGAATTTGGCACAAGGCCTTTAAAAGGGGGAAAAAAAATTCTCCTCTTGTGATTAGACATGAGCCAAGTCTGAAACCCTGGGGCTCAGTTAGCCAGTCAGTTGAATGTGTGGTGCTTTCACTGGCTCTCCCGCCATAGGAGCTGCACATATATCAATAATGGGATGCTATCTATAGGCTGGAGAATGGGAGGTTTGGATCTAGTTTGTTGCTCAGGCAGAGTACTGCTCAGTACCATGTGCTCAGTGCCTGTGCTTCTCTGGGAGAGATGTTTGCAATACGTGTTGGGAGATAAGAATGTGCCACTAATGAGGCAATAGGAAAGAGACAAGATTCTTCTTTAATCACGTATGATAAATTCTTACTTACGATGAGAACTCTAATTAGGGGAAATTACCTATTGGAAAAGAGTTAAAAGGGGCCCCAATACTCTGTCCAACAAACTTAAAGACAAAAGGAAGTTCCTAACAATGGGTCACTGGAGATGCATTTCCGCTAAATTTTTAAAAACAAGGTACTGTCTAGTTGATGAGTGGTGGAGGCAAGCAACGAGTCTTTGATGAGCCATCTCCTGCTTCCTGATATTGTGACCCTCTTAACAAACACTGAAAACTAAAATCAGCATGCCTTCAATATATTGTAAATGCAGGCAGGCTCTCTGAAGAGATGCCTCGTTTGCAGGATATGGTTTAGATCCTGTTTTGAATAAGGTTTACATCCTTGTCTCTGAAATAATATTTTTGTACCGTAGCA
Source organism: Podocnemis expansa (assembly GCA_007922195.1). NCBI lineage: Eukaryota > Metazoa > Chordata > Testudines > Podocnemididae > Podocnemis > Podocnemis expansa. The sequence continues at coordinate 161,931 of ML682074.1, read as the reverse complement.
ATCAATGGTAAGAGGCAAATGGACAGGTCGTCTAATATGTAAACAGTCTGTCTTTGATGTCATATCTTGCCCAGCTACTTTGTCCGAAGGAAACCTAAGCGTTTAACTGCTTGACTTCTCTTTTATGTCTCTTTCTTTTGATGCCCATAGGTGTGCACTCCTTTTAATTTCCAGGGATGGGAGTCATGTGATTTAGTCTGTGTTTTGCTCTTTTGGGCACTGTGATCTGCTATTCTGCTTCCATTAGGGTGATATGCAAAGCTCTGGTTTTCTTTTCAACAGAGTGATTAGAATAAAAAATGGAGAGATTCTCTTTGAGTTTTGAAAATGAGACTCTTGAGCCAAGAGTTTTGGTCACTAGGATTGTTTGGTTTGAGCTTTCCATGTATCATTATTTTCTCCTGGATGGAGCATGCTGGAGTACAGACAATTTGGTGCTTCATACATATTTTACATACTGATTTTAGTTTCATTTGGTTTGTACTCTCAGACCTCTTTTTGTCTTACAACGGGGAAAAGAAGGAATATGTCTACTTTCCTTCCAGGATTAGAATTCAGGAGAATTTTAGATTCTGGGGTAACAGAAAGGATGCATATATATTAAAAATACTAGGACATTGTTCACACAACAGAGAGGCAAAACTCTGCAACTTCAATATTAAACATAGAAGCCTGATAAACAGTAGCTGCTTGGACCAGATCAGGCTTCGAGATGTAACTTATACACCTGAACAATGGAAAAGTATTGATCAGTATTTAAATTTTCTGGCTCAGACTGATCTTCAATATATAGTGGAATTTACTTACAGAACTAATAGATTAATTTAACAATAGGCTATTTTTTAAAAAAAGGGGAAAAGCGCCAGTATTTTGTCCATTAACCAGGATTTTTGTATTGCAAAACCAACACCACAAACAATTTTGATTTGGATCTGGATCCCATTTTATTTCTTTACTTGTAGGCTTAACATTACATTCATCACTGTAGTATGTGAGTGCCTCACCCCCTGCAATAAATTAAGCCTCATAATTCCTCTGTGAGGTAGCTGGGCGTTGACCCATAATACAGGTGCAGGAAACTAAGGCACACAGGTGAAGTGATTTGTCCAAAGTCACACGGGATAAATGTTTGTTCATTTGTTGCTGACTTTGACACATGAATCTCTACAGACACAACAGGAGCCATATGAGCTCATGCGGCAGAGTCACAATCCCATTTCCAATTCCAGTCTTAGTGGTTGGCAGTAGACAGAGGATGCTCTGGGTCTTGAGATTGGTCTTTACTTATGATTTAACTTCCGGAGGCAATTTTTGACCCAGGAATAGAGCACAGAGCACCCGATTGCTAAGCCAGTGCCCTAACCACAAGATCATTTTTTCACTCCTAAATGCAACCCATCAGACTTCATGGTGTGGATGGTGGGATATGACTGACTTCTTCTGGCATGACTCTTCTAGAGGATCTCAGAATTAGTTTTCATTTGCACGCCAGCAATTCTGTGACTTAAAAACGAGCTTTGAGGCTCCGGGGCAATCTATTCATTTGGCTATTGCTGTGTTACAAAATTATTAATGGGGCAGTGATCTGGCCTATGAGGGTTTGATATTGAGTTGAATTTTTAATATGAAGAAAGGCTGGGTGGAATGAAATGGTGTGGCAGCCATTATGTTCATGGACATATGAATGGTGAATTCGGAGAACAACAGAGAATTCAGATGCAGAGGATCAACGTATGCCACGATTACTGAAAACTTGGAGTACAGCTATGAGTCAATACGCACTGTCCTCTGACTGGGTGTCAGGCCATTCCACTTATGCCGTATTATGGAACAAATTGCAGCTGGAGTGAGCATACTGTAACAGTTCTGGTGTCGGTGAGATTAACAAACCACTCAAGCTTCAGTCTTGAGGTCACAGTGTTTCTAGAACGCTGGATGGTGTTTTATATCACCCTACACTGACCTGTTCAGGGGACAGTCTCACTGGTGTCCCGTGTAATTTTCCTTCTCTGTTTATGGTAAAAAGTCATGACCTGGGAAGCAGAGATGGCTAGCGGAACGTATTACTGTGTTTTTCATCACCACACTTGTGACCAATCAGTGACTCATTTGCTATCTGTTGACAGACACTTGATCACCTAACTTTGTGGTTCTCAGCCACCCCAACACACTAGCTTAGAACCACAGGGTTAGGTGATCATGTGCCTGTTGATAGAGGGCAAATGTGGACATGTTACTGTGTTGCTACGCAGAGGTACGTGTGTTGTGGGTAACTGGGGTGGGGCTGGATTTGGGCTGCATGGGTTAGAGAGGGCTGGTGTGTCCTGTAGGATGATGCATGCTGCCAGATTGAGAACCACTGACCTAACCAATATCTTTTCAGAGGAATTGCCCCATGTTCTGGTGCCGTTCTATATGTTTCATTGGCTTCTGAAATGTACTGCTGAAAAAGATGTAACCTACCTCCACCTTTTAAAAATCCCTTATTAGCTCATATTTAAAATGCTGCACATCCAAAGGAGCTGCAGTGTTTGAGGCTCCTACACACATTAGCATGAAAATGTGGGGTGTGTATGTAGATGAACTTTTGGTAGAATTTTGAAAACTGGTTTGTTTTATACTGGCTTAAAATGAAGAAAGGAATGATTAATCGAAACAGGAGTGCACATTACTCAGGTTTAATTATGTTTGCAATACATCACAATGATATGGGGGAGCATAAAGCCTTTCAGCTTCCAGCACACATGCCTCATAGCATATGGTCCTAAGGAAGCAGTTTTGATTCAGAGCCCCCAGTAGCATATGGCAAAAAATCGCCCCTAAAGTCAAATTGAAAGTAAAGGTCAGTCTCAGGCCCCATAGGACCCTCTGTCGACTGCCAGCCAGCAAGACCAGAATCTGAACTGGTGTCACTGTTTCACTCATCATGAAGATTTTACATTTGGCTTGGGACTCTGGTGCATGAGGTTCTGGATGTAAAAGTCAGAAGAGATATGGCTCCTGTAATGTCTGCAGAGATTCTTGTGTCGATAAGGTCAGAAGCAAGTTAATAGATTTTTATCTTCTCATCACATGAACTTAATATAGTGCAACTGTTTGAGGGGAGGAAAACCCCCCTGCCATTATTTTCTAATATGTTTCAGGGTTCTTAAAGATATTTTATGTCTTTAAAGCACCTTTTGCTTAAAGAGAAAATCAATAATTCAAACTTAAATAATAATAAAATACTCGAATATGAACTTAAGGCTAAACACTGTATAGCAGTCCTGTCTAAAAATAATCATAGCGGCGTGAGGAAGGATTCAGTTTTCCACTATGGTGGTTAAGGTACATACAAGAAGGAAAAATAAAGAGCTTTTCTAGTTCATGCTTTCAACAAAATGAGGGTGAGTTTATTTAAACGATGCCAAGGAAATTTTCAGCTCTCCTGCCACATAGTGTAACACAGAAGCAGAACTGCAGGCTTTATGCTACAAAAATAATCTTAAATGATACTCAGTCTTGTTTCCACACAAATATACATAAGGGAATGGGAGAGCCCAGCTGAGAGCTCATGCATTCACAAAAATACTGGTAAAGGAGGCAGGAGAGGGGGCACCAATATTGATAAATGCCAAGGAGGGAATACATTTTGCAGGGGTATAAAGACACCTGGTTGCCACAAAAAGTCACCGTTAAAACAATTTGTGGGAACTGATCATGCTTCAAACCGACACGGTTACCTTTAATACAGAAACAAGATCACAAAACAATTTTACTACAACTAAACACTGTGAATATCGATCAGGAGAGTAGTCTTTCCAACTTAGTGACAATTGTTGTGGCGCTTTTGAAATGCAGTGCTGAAATACGATGTCTCTGTCATAAGTAAAATCCATGAAGGGACACTGTTGGGTCAGACTGACTAGTAGGCCTCAGCGATCAAACGTGTCACACCTGTCTTGGCCACTAGTGCAGGTGTTCTAGGTCAGCTCTCGCTGTGGTTATCAATCGCTGACAGTTGACAGTTTAATTTTACACCACAAGTACCTCATTACTTGTGTAGGCACTTGAAGAACATGTGGGCACTGGATTGGATCAGTGATCAATGACAAAGGTTGCATAGGGTGCAAGTGGTAGCAGTAAAAGTGAAGGTCTCCGTGCATGGGTTGGCAGTGGTAGGGGTACATGACAAGGGGAGTTTAACTGACAAACAGTCTGTCAGGTCTAAAAGAATGGAGATTTGCCAGAGAGCTAGCTGTACATTATAAAATACAACTCACGATTAAAAAAGTGCCTTGCTTTGAAAAAGTGTTTAAACAAATTTAATGCATGTGATGGACTGTAAATTTTTATTCTACAAGCATTTATTTCATGACATGAGACATCCGGGTGTTTAGTATTAAGAGAAAACGGAAATGCTATTTTATAAACATATACACATGTATTGAACCAAATCCAAACCATTGCCTGATGGCTGCAGATCATGGGTGTACAATATAATAAAGTCTGTCCATAGAAGATTCCTCTCCTCTCTTTATCAATATGACAATTTATGACTAAATCCACTCTACTAGACTTACTTTGCTGAAGTAGAAAAAATTAATTGTTTCAACGTACTTGAAAATGGTGCTTTAATCAGTCCCAGCCAACCTGTTTTTTGTTGTTGTTTTTCCTCTAAAGGGAGTTTCTAAAAGTCTTTTCCTTTTGAAATCTACCAGTCTGAGTTGCGTCACTGGCTTAAAGACTGAAACTACTGACACATGGCATTTGTTTAAAACAGCACATCTTGCATTAGTATAGAAGCACTGTTTGCTAGAGAAAACACACTGAAATATATTTTTCATGAGTTAAAATTACTGAATGCATTTTCTATTAATCTACACATAGGGAACAATAATGCACAGACTATAATTTTGATCAAAGTGTACTAAACAGGGAAAAGACTAAACCTTTCTGCTGCCCTTCATTGACTCCAATGTGTTTTAGAAAGAAAGAAAGAAAAGAAGGAAAGAGCCTCAAACAATGGTTTTATAAACCTGTAGGGTGTAGTTTCACTTTGGCCACAGAATCTAAAGTTCTTACCTAAGTACAGGTGCTGGATAAGATGCTACTATTTTTTTGTATTTTTACATTCCAAAAAAACAGCCTAGCAAACACAACAGTGCAAGAAATGAGATGCATAGTCCTTGCTTCTGTTGCTTATTTTGTTGTAGTAAAGGAGTCCCGTGTGGACTTAGGGTCCCATTGTACAAGGAATTATACAAATAAAGGTGGAGAAGATTATGCTCCAAGCAGCTTACCATTTGAGGAGATGAAAACATGCAAAAATTAATGGCTTAACTAAAACTAGAAGCACATTTCTCTAGTACTTTCTTATATGTTTCTGCCTTTTAGAAAATATGTTCTTGTTTTACAATGGAAAGTTTTTGATAGGGATGGAAAAGAATACAGAACATAGAGAAAGGCCTGAATCAAAACCTTGTGTTCCAATACTCATGAACTGACCACTAAGTTTAAATCTAAATATCCACAAAATTCAGGGCTGTTAAGATTCATAATTTTGATACAGGCCTATCTGTAATTTTTATATTAATCTTGATTAGGGATGATTTCTTATCAAATAGGTGCACAAAGTATACTTGAATGACAAGTTTTGGGATGTGGCCGTTTATAAATTACACAGCAATGAATGCACAGTAGTATCAGGAACACAGAATTTGACATATTTGATCAGACTGTCCAATCTAGTCCCCTGGATTTATCAGTATCCATTTAAGATGTTGAAGAGGAAAGTTCTGCCATAGTTTTCTCTCTCTTAATGGATTCAGGTGTCTTAAAAGAGCTACTTCACCATCTTTACAAGCACTCTCATAGTGGAACTGAACCCATCCTGAACTTCTGAATCATTTAACAGAGATATGAAAGTTAATTATACTTAATATTTGGTGGAAAAATTCAACTGAGTAAATGTGGCCTGGTATGAACAGTCACTGCTAATATTCAAGATGTGTTAATTGTGACCAGATTTGTTAAAATGGCTGAGGTTGGTTGGAAAGGTGAGATGCAAGAGGATGAGAAAGGGGCTAGAGGGAGATAGAAGAAGATGGAAGAGAAGAGTAAAGGAGAGATGGGAAGTCAGGAAAAAGAAAATAAAGAGGAGCTGCTAACAGAACCGAGGGAAGAGGGAGAGGATGAGAACAGAAGGAGAGAAATAGAGGTAGAGAAGGAAAGAAAAGAAGGGTTGTGACATGAGGTAATTGTTTCATTCCTCAACTGGAGAAAATATGGAGGAAACAAATATGGTAAGAAAGAAACTGAAGAACTGGAGATGAGAGGAGAAAAGGAAAATGTATGAAAGAAAGAAAGAAATTTGGTTTATGAGAAAAATGAACTGAAATTTGTGTAAGATATTTTGGACAAAGGAGAGAAAAAGGACCAACAGAAGTGGAGGAAAGAGCAGGAGGAATGAATGAGAAACAAAGATGAAAGAGAAAGAGGAGGATATGACAGAGAGAGAGAGATGCTGAGTTTTAAATAAATATTTTTCACAGTGTTTGCTATCCAGTTGTTATAATAAAAATTAGAATGCTTCACTCTACATGTGAGTGGCCACACAGCAGGGTCAGATTCTTAGCTGGTATAAATCAGCATAGCTTCTTTGACTTCAGTGGGAATACTCCAATTTACACCAGCTGAAGATTGGGCTTAACATACATAACAATTTGTTGTATTGCACTACTAAATGAAATTTTGCTTTGCTCCTGGCCTCAGATATTTGCCTCCATTTGAACCTAATGCAGTCACTTCAGCGGGAGGGAGATTATTTATAGTTGCTGTGAAAGGCCCAGTGGAGAACTATGGCTTGAAACAAATAAATGATAGAATTCAGGTTAGATGATGGAAAAAAAAGCATTTAGTAGAACAGACAGTAAGGTGATGGAATGACCTGCCTGGGTAAGTAGTTTAGAGGTGCGATAGACAAAACACGCTTAAGGGAATAGTAAACAGGAAAGTTCTGCTTACTACAGAGTTTATTATGGTTCCAGATGAACCAAGAATATTGTCTTGTCTTCTGGGATGGTGGTTTGCATTTCCCAGGATGTGTGCTAGTTCTTATATTTCACTGGCTGGACTCCAAGCAATGTTCCCTCCCTTAATGGTCAGATAGACTGGTGCTATTGATCCCACCCACTCAGCTGTGTGTGCTCGACTCACAATTCACATTAAGAAGGGATTCTGGGTCAGAGAAATACTATGTGAAATCCTGGTAAACAGTGTTCTTCTAATGGAGTGTCAAACTCACTCAATGTAGGGGCCACGCTGGAAGGCAGGACACCTGTTGTAGGCTGTGTGGCTGCATGGGTTCCCCAACCCTTTCCTCTTCCGTGTTCAGAACAAGAAAGTGTCATGTTGCAGTCCATTTTCTGATCATAACCAAAAAAACTTGATCCTGAGCCGATTATAGAGTAATTTACATGTGGACTGGTGCTCTCTCACCTTGCTGTCTCTGCTGTGAGATTTTTGGGTGCCTTGGCAGATATGGCCTTGGAATAGAAGAAGAGAAGAGTCACAGTGCCTGTTAAGGGAATCCATCATACCTCTGATGGAAAGAAGAGAGGAGTAGATGGTCCCACCTGGAGACCTTATTCCTCCCTCACTGGAGAGGGGAGGGAAAAACAACTCAAGGGGACTTGCTTATAAACCAAGCAAGTTTCGTACCTTTGAAAAACATTTCTTGTGCCTTTGTGAGTTTTTATATGGGAATAATTTGTCACTGGAAATCTCTAAAAGGGCCTGACTGGTACATCTTAAGACGTAGCATCTCATTGAGATCAGGGAGTGTATCCACACAGTGTATGCATGCTGCCCTACGTTACACTAGTTCATTCCCATTGACTATGTCCACACGAGGCTTTTATTTCGAAACAACGACTGTTTCTTTATTTCAAAATGACAAGACCCTGTCATTTTGAAATAACGACTGCTACTTTGGAACAATAAAACCCAGGTTGTAATAGAAATAGCGGTTATTTCAAAATGGTTGTTTCGAAATAACGCCATTTGGACGTGTTATTTTGAAATAACCATTATTTCGAATGAACACTTTTGCCCTTCTCCTTCCCAGGCTGCCTTCCTTTTTCTATATACTGGGTGGGGGCATGGCCCAGGGAGGGAGCCATCTTGCCACACCTCCCATGCAGCCCCTCTCCTGAATCGAAATAGCAAATCCTGTGTCCGGACTTGCTATTTTGCTTTGAGGTTTTCCCTTATTTTGATTTAATATTTGCTTATTTCTATTTAAGTTATTTCAGATTAAGGATTTTATTTTGAAATAACTCATTTCAAAATAAGAGTTTACGTGTGAACATAGCCATTGACTTTAATGATGTTGCAGTGCTGTAAGTGAGGTAAGATTTTTGCCAACAATATACAACACCAGAACGTATTTGGAATGAGACAAAGCACTGGATTCTGCATCAGTTTAATCTGTGCAATTCCACAGACTTCATTGCAAAGTTGAAGTTGCATAGTCAGCAAAAATGTATATTGAGAGAATCATGGGTCAAATTCTTTCCTTAGATACACTGATGTAAATCCTGGACAGCTACGTTGAAGTCAGGAGGTAACCCAGCTTTATACCAATGAAACCAAAGGTTAGATTTGGCTGACAGACATCAGTTACATTAGTGTGACCTCACTGAAGTAAATGTTGCTTTACTGATTGATGTAATTGAAAGAAGAATTAGGCTCATTTGCTACTGAGGAAGCAGAGTGGTCCTTTTTCCAAGTGAAATATCTCAACAGTTAAATTTCTATATCAGGGATTTTCTTTTCCCACAGATTATGCAGAGACAAAAGAGTGACTAGTTTTTTTCTAGCCACTTAATATTTTTTTCTCTCCAAAATTCAGCAATTTTAGCTCTTGATCTGTGGGAAAGTTATAAGAAAAATCACCTGGAATCTTCAGACCTTTTTGAGTTTTGTACAAAAGAAGCCCAACTGATTAAAGAAGAGAAAAAAACTAGGCATCTAGACTAAGAACCCATGCTCAGTTTGGACCCAGTGGGATTTAAACATATCCAAGTAGTAAACCCCTGAAAAATGTGGTTTAGAACGGAAATGCTGACAGACTCTTAGCTACAGTGGCATGCCGAGCACTAATATATTACACGTTCTGTAGCACTTTCCCCGTTATAGGGAGATGACATGTTAATCATGAACTCTGGGCAATTTATGTTTGCTAATGTTTGAAATTGGAGATGGCCCTCTGGATATTACAAGAATGTGCTTGTGTGAGTGCCAGTGACGTGCCAACCCTGAGCGTGAATTATTTTCTACAGTCCTAGCTTTCAAATTGCATGAGGCCAGATTCTCAGCTAGGGTTAATAGATCTGCCTCTATTGACTACAGCGGAACTATGCCGGTTTACACCCGGTGAGGAACTGGCCCAATGTTTTAAAATCTTATTTAACATGATGAAAATAATAACATAATGGCCATATTGGGTCAGACCAATGGTCCATCTAGCCTACAGTCCTGCCTTCCAGCAGTTGTTGATGCCAGATGTTTCAGAGGAATTGTCAGAATAGGGCAATCATCAAGTGAGCCATCCTGTCTTCCAGTCCTAATTTCCAGCAGTCAGAGGTTAGCGACCCCAGAGCATGGGGTCGTGTCCTAGTCTTTTTAATCTATTCTCATATGAAAGCTATTCCATACCCCTAATAGTTTTTATTGCCCTTCTGTGTACTCCCCCCCCCCAATTCTAGTGTATCTTTTTTGAGATTGGGCAACTGGAACTGCACACAATATTCCATATGTGGGCATACCATGGATTTATTTAGTGGCATTATGATAGTTTCTGTCTTATATTCTATCCCATTCCTAATGGTTCCTAACGTTCTATTCACTTTTTTTTGACTGTTGCTGCACACTGAACAGATGTTTTCAGAGAATTATCCACGACTCCAAGATCTCGTTCTGAAGTAGGCACAGCTAATTTAGACTCGTCATTTTGCATGCATAGTTGGAATCATGTTTTCCAATGTGCATTACTTTGCATTTATCAACACTGAATTTCGTAAGCCATTTTGTCACTTAGTTTGTGAAGATCCCTTTATAATTCTTCGCAGTTGACTTTGGACTTGACTATCTTCAGTGAGTTAGTATTATCTGTAAACTTTGCCACCTCCAGATCATTTATGAATTTGTTGAGCAGTGCACAGATCCCAGTACATATCCTTTGGGAGCCCTGTTATTTATCTCTTTCCATTGTGAGACGTGATAAATTTATTCCTACCCTTTGTTTCCTAGCTTGTGACTAGTTACTGATTCATGAGAGGACCTTCTCTCTTATCCCATGCATGACTCTTTATTTTGTGTAAGAGTCTTGTCGAAGACCTTATGCAAGTCCAAGTATGCTAGATCCACTGCATGGTCCCTATGTAAGTGGTTGTTGACACTCTGAAGGAATTCTAATAAATTGGGGAGGCAGGATCTCCCTTTGCAAAAGCTGTGCTGACTGTTCACCAGTACACTGTATTCATCTGTGTGTCTGAGAATTCTGTTCTTTATTATAATTTCAACCAACTGGGTACTGAAGTTAGTCTTACTGGCCTGGTATGGTAGCATCACCTCTTACAAAATTGGTGTTGCATTAGCTATTCTCCAATCATCTTGTACAAAAGCTGATTTAAGCAATAGATTATACACAATAGTAATAGTTCTGCAATTTCATATTTATGTTTCTTCAGAACTCTTGGGTGAATACCATCTGGTTCTGGTGACATTAATTTATCGATTTCTTCCCTAACTACTTCTACTGATTCCTGAATCTGGGAGTTCCTCACATTTGTGACCTAAAAAGAACGACTTGGGGTGAAAGCGTCTGCAGTGAAGAGTCCTGCAAGAATTTGTTTAGCTTCTCTGCAATGGCCTTGTCTTCCTTGAGTGCTCCTGTAGCATCTTGATCATTCACTTGATCCATCTGATGTTTGGCAGGCTTCCTGATTCTCATGTTTTTTTTTTTTCCCCCTGTTAGTTTTTGAGTCTTTTGCTAGTTGCTCTTCAAGTTCTTTTTTGGCTTACTTAATTATACTCTTTATACTGTACTAGTGATGATATTGATGGAGTAACTTTTCTCTCATTATCATTTTTTCCACATAGCTTAACTTTGTTTTGGTTTCTTTTCAGTTGTCCTTCTCTTATATAGACATTCTGAAATGTCTATAGACATCCTGATCCAGCAATGCCTCGTGGAGCAAAGCTCCCACCAATGTCCATGAGAGTTCTGAGTAATGTGTGCTGGACAGGGCACTCTGTGTTAATTTTAAAGACTCTTCTATGCTTTTAGGGCAGAAACCACTCATCCTTAGTTTAAGCTTGAATAATCAAGCTCTATGGGGCATGGGGAAATGTTTAAATCTCCTTTGTGACTGTTTATGGAGTCAAAGAGAAAAATCACAAAAGGATTCAGGGTCCTTTGTTCCATGTAACGATTGCTTAGTTGCCTTTTTGCTGTGTCATCCTCAGTCCAGGCCCCGTGATTCTCTGAGGCCTGGCAAAGAGTGTAGAAGATGCATGAAGGACCCAGAAAGTGGCTGCCTTCCATGCCTGGTGTCTGCAATGGTCTTGGTCAGAATTATGCAGTGCTGCAGGCCCTCCACAGGAAAGAGAAAAAACTAAATTTCACTCATGTTGCTGGATGTTATGGTGTGCTTTTCTTCAACACCACATTGTGTATCTCTCTTTAAAGTAGCTGTGTTTGAGGGAAAACAAGGCAGCACTTACCACTTGCCATCTCTAAAGGCATGCAGCAATGTGAATACATTCATAGAGCTTACTACTTCTTTATGCTATTTGGCTGCATGCGGGAAAATGTGGGCCTGAATCACATTGAACACAAAGAAAACAGTGTCAATCTGAAATAACCCCGCTGAAGTTAATATGGTAACACTGGAATAAAACCAGTGCAAAGGGTTGAGGATTCAGGACCTGGCTATTTAAGATTTGCTCCTGCTCCCACTCAGATTAATGCAGTTTTTTCCCCTAGTGCCTTGAATGAAAGCAGTCTTAGGCCTATTGTGCATTTATTAACGTCTTGTATTCAGAACAGCTTATGAATATCAGCTTGTATTGTCCATTTCACAATGTCTGTTTCTAAAATCATTAGACACTTCAGAATTTTTGACTGACTGGTGGGAATGGATCATAGTTTTATAGATCAGTGTGAATTACAATGAAAAAGAACAGCCTTTACCCTTGGTGCACTTGAAATAAAATGAGAACACCATGTGAGAGTCATGGAGGCAGAGGATGTATGTGGTTGTTACTTTCTTAATTTAGAATTACTATACTTAATCCTGCTGGTATTCTGTAGTTCTTCATATTTCTGCTAGGTCACCTGGAGGCCTCATTGTTCTCAGGTCTGTACAAACACAGAGACAGTCCCCAAATAGCTTGGGGTATGTCTACACTGGAGACTCTGTTAAGTTGACCTAACAAGGTCAAATTTAAATTGACTTACAGTCAATCTTGTTAAGCTGACTTAGAGAGTCCACACTGAAAACTCCTGTTGACCGCTAGTGTCGACACTGGGAAGTGCTAGGTTGACAGAGAGTGGTGTGGGGGGGGAGCCTGGAGCCCAGTTAGGTTGACTTAAGGGCTTTCCCCATCTACATTGGCTTAAGTCGTCTTAATAAGATCGACTTAAGCGTTAAGTTGACCTTAAGAGGTGGTGTTATTAAGTCAACTTAAGGAAGCACTTAAGTAGACTTAATAAAAGCCCAGTGTGGCTGCAGGAGTTGACCTAAGACACCAGTGTAGATGTACCCTTACAGAGCTGGGTTCAATTCCTAGGGGGTTGGACTCGATGATCCCACGAGGTCCCTTCCAACCCTATGATTCTATTCTATTCTAACTTGCTGAATTCAACACAGCATAAACAGAGCAAGAGTGGGAGGGGAGACAGAAATGATGAGAGATGCAGCGACTTGCCAAGGGTTGTCACATGGTCAGGGTGGAGCTGGGGTAAATTCAGTGCCCTGTCCAGTGAACTAAATTGTCCGTGCTATTCATTATAATTTTATGTGCTAGGCACATCTCAGAAGGAATAGTAAAATGTTTTGCATTGATTGCAGTCTAGTTTTAGGGACATGGTCGCAGCAAGTAAGGGAAACAGTCAATGGGGAAGGAATGAAGAAAGGAAAGACCAATGTATAAAAAAAATTGCATAGTTAGTTAGTTGAAGCATTGTGGCTGATCAAAGAAAATGTCTGTAGTTGCAATTAAAAGCATATTGCTGACTGCCTTCTTATGGGCATCACGAATGAAGTAGGTTTCAAACAAGAATGATTGGAATGAGCAGGACAAGTGGCACTGTCATCAAGAAGAGGGAAGATGCGTGTATCTGTGTGCGGGGGAAGGCAGTGAAAGAAACGATTGTGATATTACAAACAAATTCAATTATTACTGTAATGAAGTTGGTTTTTCTTAATGGTAAAAAGAAATATATTGCATGTTATGAAGTAATAAGAAGTAACACCAAACTCCTATAGCTGACAAAGTGAGCATCTGTTTGTTTGGAATCCTGTAATTTCCAGTACAGAGTCTGAATTCCTTAGGGCTCTGTGTGGGGACCACCTGCATGCTGTAAATTACAGGATCAGGGACCCATGTGTGTTTTACCCTGTTGACAATCAAGGTGGGATGCAGGGTGAAAGCTTCTGAAAAGTACATTTTAATCCTTAGTTTAGGGCCAGATTTCAGATGATATAGATTGATGTAACTCCATGGAGGTCATTAGAGCTGATTTCCATCAGCTGAGGGTTTTGGCCCTTTCTTGGAATTTGTAAGCTGTCACATTTTAGACAATAAATGTAATTTAACTTGCAGGATGCAAAATTGTCCTAAATGCTGTAAGTACCTCTGACCTGGTATTGCACTGATACTGCCCATATTTGGTGGTCTTTAATTTGGCATTACATACGCAGTGCTTGTCTGCAGCTCATATAATTCAAACTTCTCCATGGGGTCTAATGTACAAGGGTTGGCCTGTTTTCATTAGGTTTCCCGAGCTCTCCTTCATTCTCCCCGGTGTCGCTGCACAAAGACACTTTTGTCAGCCGATGTTGGACTCTCCTCAAAATCCAAGCACTTTCAGGAAAGGACTTGGAAGTCTATCTTCTCGGTTTCCATATCCTTTTGCCCTCTGCTCCAGCATTCAGTTTGATTGGTTGTGGAGGGATTTTTTTTTTGTTAGTTAAATTGAACTGTCTCCTCCAGAGTCTATCTTTAAAAAATCTATGTTGAATATCACCCAACATCTCTTCCTGAATTACTGCACATTTTAAGCCATTTAACTCATTCCGTCTTCAGCCCCTTTAAGCACTAGGACCAAAGTCACGATAGGAATGTTAAAAGATTATTATTATATTTTATGTTCATTGCCACAAGTTTAGTAAGTAATTTAATCCCTGAAAAGAAAAAAAAATACAAATTGGCACAAAATTTTCCATTTGACTTGGCAACTTTTTCCCTAATGTGATTTGATATGCTTTACTTGAATGGATAATGTGCTAATGTTTTAGAGAAGGCAGATTTTCTATTAATAAAAGTTTGGTATATAAAAACTCAGGCATTGCTGTTAAGCTGTTCTGTCAATGAATTTATAGCCTATTCTAAATGGTAATGGCACAGTGGAATGCAAAAGTTTAATAATGGAAAATATGTTTGGTTTGATGTTTCAGCCATGCGAGGAAATACATGTTATTTGTATAGCTACATCTTTGTGAAAATTAAAAATACAAAAAAAAAAAAAAGAGTGCAAAAAGAAACACAGCTAGTTAGTTTGAGATCAGGCTAGCTGATCTTTGACAATATATCAGGTACAAATAAGCTTTTAGAGTATATTATGTACAACTAAGCTGTCTGATATTTGCATTACTTTATCTGTTTCTGCATGATATGCATCATGATCCATATACGCAGATTAGCAGTGTCAGAAATAGACTGTAGGAATATTATTTGGTTGTACATAATTTTACATCAGTTTGTAGATTAATTTTCTAGGAGGGAAAATAGTCTTTCTGCCTATGGGATATAATTATATCATGATTGCCACGGAAGAAGACACTGTTCAGCCCCATTGTTTCAATTAATAATGTACTGTCAGCTTTGAAAGATGATATTAAACTCCATTGGATCAAGCATCCTTACTGTCAGCCTGGGCTTCTAATGCCTATTCTTTTCCTCCTCTTTTTTTAATATATCGGATTCACTCTTTACAAATAGTGTGTAGTAGTAGAGTAAAATAGAGTATTCCTGCAAGCTTGATTGTGTTGGTTTTAAAAGGCAAAAGTATGTAAAAGTGCCTTATTTGAGCACACATTGTTTATTAATAATATATTTTAATGTCTAACATTTGATGTATCCCTTTTAATTGTTAATATGTTGTGATAATACATTTCATATCTTAGGGGATCTGAAAACAATTTTCCAACTTTCATTCTGTCCGGCCAATAGCTAGAAAATCCAAAATGCTTAATATAATATGGTATTTAATGTATTTTCAGTATAGCAGTTTAATACTTTTTCTCTGTTTCTATAAAATTCTCATCAAAACAGCATAATACAGATACATTGAAGTATCTGGTAGCATTTTAGCACTAACTTGAAATATACTACAAAAATTATAAAACCATTTTAGAATTAAATAGGATATCATTTGAAATTTATCAAGAATTATTTGAAATAATGCTTACTTTTAAAAATAACTCCTTTTATGTCTCAGAGTTCTGCACTTTTTACTGAAGAATGGTTTCCCAGTAGCATACGTACCTTATATCAAAGTAACTAAATTTATAGTGTTATAAATTTTTGAGGTTGGATTCTTGAGATTTGAAATTAAATAACTACAGTTAACTGTATTAAATGTAAGGTTGAATTTGATCAAAAATAAGAAAAACATTTATGACAACCTCTGTAAATGCTTAAATAGTTTAGTTGTGTTTGTGAGCATTAAATTGTATTATGAGGAGGCAGCATTGACTATACAGGCTCCTGTGGGACAGCTTTGACTTTTGGGAGATTAAAAAAATCTTGTATTAATGAAATTCTGCTAGTTTTTGATTTAGTAGATAGTGCTTTCAGAGTATGCAAAACAACTGTAAAGTGAAGTGCATATACATCCACACACTCATGGATATATAATGTACATAATTACTTGTAGAAACTGTTTAACTTTAATGGGGCATTTCTTGATCATATAATAGAAAAACTAACAGCTTTAATTATGATTTATGAAGCAGAGACATAATATATTCTGCTAAATTAGGCAACTATTGATGGGTAGTGTGTGTTTTAGCAATTAAGGGCCCAATCCTACCATCCCTTTCTCAATCAACCAATCCTTACTCATGCAAGTAATTATATTTACTTCAGTGGGGCTACTCACATGAGGAAGGATTGCAATTTTGTACACTTTGAATAACATTAAGTGGCATACATTTATTTGGTGGGGTTTTGTTGCTCTTAACCGTTAATGTTTTTATTTTGTTCCTTCCTCAGCATTTGATGAGAAACAATTATCAAACAATATATAGATCCGAAATGGAATCCCCACTTTTTATATTGTAAATGATAACAAATACGCCTTAGTCCTGATTGAAACAAACTTCTGTGTCTGCAATTGCAAGGTACCTATGTAGGTAAGTTACATTCCCTGATCTCAAGCTCTCTTTCAAAATAACTATACCTTGTGGTGTGTGAGTGAGTATCTCCACATGCAGCCTGGTTACTCTGCAACCTGTACGTGAGTCTTGTAGGCACAGTAAACACTTTTGGGACCTGACAGCTGTGTTCCAGGCATGGCTTCCAATTTCTATGGCAAGTAGGTTAGCAAAGGAACTAAATAAGGGGTGAAGAAACCTTAAGTAGAGTAAGTGTGGTAGCCATCACTCAACTGGAAAGCTACTTGATTGTCAGAACTAATGTGCAAGGGGCCTGCTCTAGGCAGCTAAAAAAGAGTCCTCCTTTTCCTAAGACAGTATCGTCCTACTACATTAAGGCCCGATATTGCATGCCTTGGTAGACGTCAAAAGAATCCAGGATAAGCTCCAAAGTCTGTGTATTGCACTTGTACAGAGCTCCCTGAGCCCTATGGTTTGTATGTTTTGTTTTGATACATTTAGATCCTTTCCTTGAAATCCTTGGACTCTTTTTAGACCCGTGATTGGGACTGCTATTTTTGTATCTTTGTATTCCATTCTGTTACACACAGGTCCAGCGAGAGAAATTTTGACTTCCAGTACATCATGTTTGCTGGCCCTCCCACTATTTCACTGCAGTTACAGATGTTTTGATGGTCTACCTGACTGTGGGTCCTCTTCAGTCCCTCCTTTCTCCCCTCAATTCCCCCATAAATCCTGATTGCACAGCTGTTGATAATGTTACAATGTAACACAAATGAAATAACTTGCATAAGTAAACTTGCATGACAGCTCAGCCACGTAGTCCGTTTCTTCTAAGAATTTTGTGTATTGTGAAATTTTTGTTTCATTGTAAATTGCTTTGGTACTCACACTTCTCTAAATAGTTGCCTCTGTTTATACCGCAGCAGAAGGGCAGTGTGTTCTCAAACTACAATTCCAGATTCTGCCCTCAGACACCAGATACAGACTCTGTTGCTGTTTATAAGAGCTGTGCATGCTTATTTGATAGCACAATTTGCCACACAGGGCCTGACTCATCATTGTTTTATATCCTGATATGTATTCATTTACACCTCTGCAATGTGGGTATGAAATGCTACTGTTGGTTGACTGGGCAAATCTGAATGGGAAGCATTTTGCACTAATTTAGAACAGGTGCAAATGGTTGGATTGCAAGGCAGTGGAAAATCAGGCCTATAAAATAGGAAAATTACACCAGACTGATATATCTGGTTATTTGTATGCTCTAAAGTGCTCTTCAATATTATCGTAGGTGGAGTTGGCATAATGAAGGCTGCCTAATACTTTCCATTATAAGGTCCTGTTTTTATTTGCTTATAACTTTGTCAAACTATAACTGTTCAGGCTGATATTTTCCATGCCTGGTGTTTGCCTCAGCTGTGCACTGAATGTAGCAAGGGTCCTGTGGAAAAAATCATAAGTAAAGGATATATGCATACTCACAAGGGGGCTCAAATTAAACTTGCATATGCAACAATCTTCTAGCTGTCTAACAGTTTCACATTGTTGGCCTCTGCCTGCCTGGAGCTGTTTTGATAGAGCAGCCAGGAAAGGCAATGGGGTAAGGTACTGAAGGTGTTGGAAAAAGGCAAGCCTGGGAGGACAAGAACTTCTCAGTAGACGCAGTTGTTACTTGCTCTAGGCAAGCCACTTTGTGGTCTGGCTTCCTAGATCATCAGTGCTCAGCTGTTATGTTGGGACATATTCCTGTGTCATCACACAGTGGCAAGTGGATGGTGGAGAGTCAGGGTGGGGGCTGGATTTGGCCTGGGGGAAGGTGGTCTGGTGTGTCCTCTAGGGTTGCACGTTCCACCAAGCATGTTGCGACCCAGAAAAGGACCACTGTTCTAGACTAAGAAATACTGTCTCCACCTAAAACAAACAAGGAGTCCTGTGGCACTTCAATTTCCCCCATCTTCAAAGTGTCTGAGGAAGTGGGATTTTCTTTCATGAAAGCTCATGCGAAAAGTGCCACAGGACTCCTTGTTTGTTTGTTTTACTGAACTGGACTAACATGGCTACCCCTTTGGATCTTGTCTCCACCTTGGGATCCTTAGAGTTCACTTAGGAATTGGCCGGTCCTTCAGTGTTGCCAACTCTCACAATACCAGGTGCTTTTCTTAAAGACACAGATGCTGGATTCAAATTATTTCATGAGAAGCTCAGCTTTCCTTCAAAAAAAGGAAGTTTCTCAACCCCGTAGTTGCAGAAAGAGACTTGGAAGCTTGGCCTGCTTGTAGCCAAAGGTTCAAACACTAGAGGCAAATAAAAAGAATCCCAACTTTTATTATCATCTTATGATTTCTAAACTAATATCATGATAGTTTGAGGCCTAATGTGGAACTGTGAACTCCTGGGGCTAGCTCTTAACAGTAGACCACGCTGGCTATTTTTCTACACATTTGCTTAATGTGTACACAGACAGGGCCGGCCCAAGGTCTTTTGGCACTCTAGGCACCTGTGATTTTGGTGCCCCCCTCCCTTCCACTCTTCTTAGCACCCCATTCCCAAGTGTGGTCCCAGTTGCAAGTGGCTGCCGCACAGGCTTCCAGGCTGAATCACAGCAGCGGTGCTGCTCCTCTGGCCAGGGCCGCTTTCCACCTGTGGCCTGATGCCGTCAGTGGTGCCGCTCCTATGGCTGGGGCCAACTTCAGCTCCCTGCCTGTGGCCTGATGCTGGCGGTGGTGCCACTCCCCCGGCTGGGGCCGTCTTTCCACCCACGGCCTGATGCTGGCGGAGCAGGCAGGAGGTTAGGTGGCCCCAGCCCCAGCTCAGCCCTTGGCGCCCCCTACCTGTTGGCACCCTAGGTGACTGCCTAGGTCACCTCTATGGGCAGACTGGCCCGGCACACATAAGTAAAACGGTTGAAAGTTCACATATTCAATCAGCGTGGCATTTATTTTATTTTTATTTTTAATGATTTTGCACTGTGATTCTGAAAAATATACAGATTTTCTACTGAAATGAGGGGCCATACAAAGTGCATAATCCCCCCCCCCCCCAAACAAGACATATTTTTTGGAGAATGAGAGTAAACAGATAGATAAAACCTCATTTAGTTACAGGATGCATAAATTACTTTCACCCCAAGAATGTAATAATTTATCCACTCTTTAAATTCAAAATCTGCAGGTTTTTTTTACAAGTCCATAATTTCTGTATGATCAAAAGAATGCTGTCTTTGACTTGATTCTTGTCTGTTATCATGCCCTTTACTTAGAAGGGTTCATTTGTCATGTGAGGGAAAGAGGGTTTAAATAACTATGGAAAATGTACTTAAGGTGGAAACTGTGGGTGCTGGCAATGTTTCCATAAAAAGGTATATGAAAAGCAAATATATGAACAGAATAAAAAGGACAATTTAAGTTTCCTTCCACTATCTATCTTCAAAATCCAAAAAGGCCTCTTGATACAGGATTTCTGTCTGTTATATATAGAAACAAGTGCACAATGATCTTCTTCTCTCACATGAAATATGTCTTTTTCAAATTCAGTCCTTTCCCCCCCCACAATCATAAGCAAAAACCTCTCAATTAAGCACTCAAGAAGGAGGCAATGTTTATAGTACTCACAGAACCCTGTGCTAAAATTCCATGTAGAAAATTAAAACAAATAAAAGCGAAACAAATCAAAAGGAAATTATCAGTGGAAAGTGTTTAAGTTGTTGGAACCCTAGGGGAAACCTCAATTTTCATGCCAATATGTACAGTTACATGGCTTTTATATTGTATGATTATTTACTCTTGCTGCTAAATAAAATATGTACGCTTACTATGGAAACTGCAACAGTGTACAGAGTGTATACATAATTTGTAAAACATGCAGTCTACTCACAAATTCAGAATGGATTTTATGGTATAGAATCATAGAGTTGGAAGGGACCTCCTGAGGTCATCTAGTCTAACCCCCAAATCTTTAGTTATATTTAAAAAAAATTACTGATTTTCCTCTAGGCTGTGATCCAGCAAACTGTCTTGTGCATGGGTAATAGCTTTGCAGTTATGAATAATCCCATGGAACTGACTGCTCCTGGGCAGAAGTTGTGTATTTGCAAAAGTGTTTGCAGGGTTGGACCTTGATTTGTAAAAATGTTTTATAGTTTGAAGAGTTCATTTGCTATTTATTTACATGCTAATTTGAGATGAACAATTATCATAAAAGGCAAGAAAGTGAGTAGTTCTGGGCTAGACTGGAAGGGTATGTCTACACTTGCAAGTTAGTTTGACTTAAGGATGCTTAATTCAAACTATCTTAGCACCTGTCTACACTAGGCATTCATTAGTCTGAATTAAGGAACTCCTCAGTTCACACTAATGAAAGCTTAGTTCAAACTAGTAAGACCTGCCAGTTATTTTGAACTAAGCCCTGAGTTCAGTCATTAGTTTGAACTAAGGATGATGTAGACAACGATTAACCCTTTTGAATTAGTCCACATTGTTAATTCGAACTAATAAGTTCGAGTTTAGTTCAAAAGAACCTTGAGCTTATTAGTTCAAATTAACAAATTGGAATTAACTTTTCCTAGTGTAGACATAGCCGTACAGTGGTCAGTGTGAGGAAGAGTTGAAAATACATGACCTGTCCTTGAATTTCTGAAGGGCAAAGTGGGTACAGTAATATCTCTTGATTGGACCAACTTATGTTGGTGAACAAGAGAAGTTTTCTTCTTCAGGTCTGGGAAAGGTACTCAATATCACACCTAATTTTAAAGCGGAACAGATTGTTTGATATAGGAAGTCAATACGTTGTATTATCATGTTTTGACGGAAAGCATTTGATAAAAGATGACTCCTGACTCAGTCAGGTGCTATGATGACTGAGTAATAGTTGGATTTGCAAGTTATAGGAATGGTTACTTTACAGATCAGTGTAGAAAGGATATATCTTCATTAGGCCTGATCCTGCATTGAAGTTAGTGGCAAAACTTCTATTGATTTGTGAGAGCAGAATCAGACCCTCATTGGCTGGTGGCAGGCTACTCTTTCTATGTAGAACTGAGCCTACACCAATCCCCATAAAATCAGATACAAATGTAGACTGTATTCAGAAACAGATATAGGGATGCAAACTGTTAACAGGTTGCATCAGTTTAGGAGGTGAGAGGTATGGGGACAAGGCTGGTGTATCTGCCCCTACGTGGAGTCACTACTTAATATCCCTGGCTCTTCTGGCTAGAGGGAGGCTCAAGAGTGGCCAGAAAGAGCTATAAACTATATGATTGCAAAAATGGTTTGAGCCCCAGCCAAGGAGAATTTCTTGTCTCTCCCATGTGAAATGCATAAATGGCCAAGTCCAGCTATTTGAGTTTAGTGTAGAGGAAATTTGGGTGACAGTGGTATAGATTTATTTCTTTAATCAGAAAAAAGAATGTATAATTGGGGACCTCTTCTTTTAAGGGATGAAGCTGTGGTTTTAGTAAACTGTACAAGGTTAGTGATCATAAACAAAATTTCATACAGGTAACTTTGTCTTGTCTCTGAGCAACAACAGCAACAAAACACTAACATCCTCACTCTGGTGTGACTTAAAAGAATAGCCACCTTTATCCAGGGCCAAGAACACTTTTGTATTGAAGGAACAGTATGTCTTTGATAGATAATAGTCTCTGTGTTTGACTAGCGCCAATACACAATACTGCTTGCATTAGAAAGTGACATGTCTGTCTTATTATGTGGGACAGCATTTTGCAAATATGTCCATGGGTGAGGCAGCATCAATAAACTGAATACACATTATGTTACAATTACACCTTGTTCTCTAACTTCTGTTGGGTCATAGAGGAGTGACTACAAACAAACAAAAAAAATTATATACTGTCTGCATTTAGTTTTATCTATCCAGGGCAACATAGTCAAGCGTGGAAGCTTAAAGAACAATACATATTGAGACCTCAGGCTTGCAAAGATTTATGCACATGCTTAGCACACTGTGAGTAGTCCCACCAATGGTGGTGCATGTTGTTGTCCTAGTGTATGCTGTTCTCATTTATTACTTGTATTAGCACCTGCGAGCCCCAGTCCTGAAAGAGGATTGCCACTGTGCTTGGTGCTGTCTGTACACAGAACAAAAACATGTTCCCTGCCCCACTTTTTGTGACTGAATGAGATGATAGGTAAGATGGGGCTAAGTCATGAAGGACCTCGAAAGTGAAGACAAACAGATTAGGTTTGATATACAATAGAGAAGAGAAGACATTTATAAGTCTGTGCAGCCACCCAAACCAAGTAGTTATTTTTTCCTAAAATATATTTAGTATATATATGATAAACTATATGCTGAGTAGGTTAAAGACTAGACCAGCTGGGCACAGAGAATTCAAGGGGATTCCTATTGGAACAAGAACAAGAAGCCTTTTACCAGAGCTGGCTTCCAAAAAATGGAGGGGATAATTAAAATGATCAAAATTCAAACTTTTGAGGGAAAATGTAATTGGAATTTCGGAACTGGAAGAGTTTTGACCTTTAGCCTCTCGAATAGAGTGTGACTGCAATGATGTCTATGAAATGGTTTGGTTGGCTTCATCTAGTTCTTACTGGATGTATGTTTCTATCTTGATACTAAGGGGAACCTTCCTTACAGTCTCCACAAAGAGCCTGTGGACTGAAGAGTTTTCTATGCTAGTCTTTTATTCCATATTGATTCTTCTACTGCTCTCTTTAACATAGTATCTAAATACCTCCCAGTAGGACATTAAGCAATGGGATTAATGTCTGTTGCATGTTTTTTCTCTGATCCTCTTCTTGGGGGGAGAAGAGTGTGGAGTGTTGTGTTTGTGTGACACACATGCACGGTGCTTTGTGTTTACCTTAGGGAAGGCAAGTGTGTGGAGACTGTCATCCCTTGAGAGTTGCCAGGGCAATGCTGAAACGTGGGCAGTACATTGTGGGGGAATGTCCCAGTATTGTCAGCCTCAGCATTAAAACTCTTGGGTCTGATACCCAAAATTTTGAAATGGGTTTAAAAATTGTGAAATTAAAAAATGCTTTCAGGTTCTTTTTATTTGTTGTTATGTTGAACCCATTGGGTGAGCTTGGGGTATACCTCCAAACTTTTGTCTCCACTCATGAAGGCTAGAAACTTAAAGAAACTTTCTTAAAGGAACTTGAGAGTCTCTGTTATTCACATGACTCCAGAAGCTAAGGCTTTAAGAGAAATCCTAAATATTGAGAGGCTCATGATAAAATTATGAGGAGTGTTAGCGCTGCAGTATCTGCACTGTGGATAGATCAGAAGGCCTCAGTTTCCAGTACATGTTCTTGGTATGACATTCACCATCTTTAAAATCAGCAGTCCAGGAAATTAGATTTATATTACACTGGATTAATTATGAAGAGAATTCAGCTTCTTTAATGATGAGCCAAGTTGACATGCCTGGGAAACATTCTTCTTTCATGGGTCTCAGAGAGTGCCCCAAGAATATGTGAAAGTCCCTGCAGCAATGAATGAGTTAAGCAGGAGAAGTCTAACGGCAGGACAACCACCCTCCTGATGAAACAGAAGGAGATGGTGAAAATGCTTTGTAATTTTTTTGATTGCCTAAAACATGCAGTAGAAACAAATACGCCTGTCTGACTCCACAGTACTTTACATAAAATTGTTATGCATTCCAAATAGTAGCAGCCCGGGCCTCTTGACCTCACAAGAAGAGCTGTTACTATACATTTAAGAAAAACAAGGTATTATGTATTAACCTACACATTTTGCAATAGCTCCTGCAATTTAGTAACTACAGGCCAATTTAAACTGTGCCTGGAGGCAACCAAAAAATTGAACAAAATGGCATCTAATTTATAGAAGGTAGAGAGGAAATATTTGGGGGTCTATTCCTTCAAGCCATCTGATTCATATTATTGACTCATTTAGAAAACAGAAAGTGAGCAGAGACAAGTTTTTAAGGAGTTTGGTTTCACACAAATGACTTGCAATTGCAGCCCATTATTTTTATACTAAGACTTCATTAGTCATATCCCCGTCAAACCTGCAACCAGTGTCAAATGTTTTCGGAAAACACACCAGGACAGGTATGGAACTCATCAGCCCGTGTCAAAGGTCGATCTCATTAAGAAGTCAAAATGAAAACTTTCAGTGTCTCTAACACATTGCACAGACTCTCCCCGACTTCTGAAATCCAGGGCCAGTTAAGCACCTCCTGCTCCCCAGACATTCAAATAAGATCAAGATGACAAGGCAAGAAAATGAATAGGATTCTTAACTGGCTATACTTTTATAATATGGTAGTGATTGAAGCAGCCAGAGAGCTGTTTGCAGTGTCTATAGTACCATTTCCTGAGGTTAAACATAACATCTTGAAATGAAGCTATTAGGTGGGGTGGTTTTTTAAAAATCTAGTTGGGATTGTGAAGTGGCAAAAGTAATGTCTAACTAGGTAGGTGCTGACTCGGCAAACTATACAGCGTCTGATGCAAAAGAAATATTTGTGCTAACTTTTTCCCACCTGGGAGGTTGGGATGAGATAGGAGAACTGCTACACAGGAGTTGTTGGGAACTGGTTGTCAAGCTGTGCTGTGACAGATGTGTTTTGAGGAATTTTGAGCCACATAGATAAGAATAACAAAAAGCCATTCACTGAAGCGCAGTTAGACAGGCTTAACACAAAAGGGAGAAAAGATAAAGTGTCAATACTCTTCTTATTTGTGTAATATTTAATGTATTACTGGAGCATGGTCCATTTTGATCTGCAAATTGCCACTAACAGAAATGCGAGAAGCTACCTCATTTCTGAAAAGTTACTGTGCACTTCTTGGATTCCCCTCACTCTCTTTCTCCTGACTGCACTTTAGGGTGCAACTGTGTGCTCATGGTATAAACAGTGTTGTGCATTTTTTAATTGCTCTGTTAAAAAATAATGCTCAGATAACATTACATAAAATGTCAACAAATTCTTTAGGACATTTCAGCTAATCATTTCTTTCAAATCTTTATTGCTATTGGATGCAAATAGGCCCTTGCTTTCTTCAGTTTGTAGAAAAAGAATAGACAGGATAGTTGCTTTTCGATACCTAGCTGACACAAATAATTTTAAACTGTGTTTATTTGTTATATTTTGGGCATTGGTTTCCATTCACCCCATCTTAATAGTTTTTAACAGTCTTGAGTTGTCACATTCTGTATTAGTTATTTATCTAGCTGATCAACTGAATCTAACGTTGATACTGTTTACTACCGTGTGGAGAGGATGTGGATAAACTTAAACTCTGTGGTACTAAAAAGTGACGCCTGAAAGGAGATGTAGATGTACTATGTGCCAAATGATTTAAAATAAAAATGGAATATGTTTTATATTCCATCCTTCTGTCAACAGAATGGTCTGTAAGAAAAAAATTTCAGAAAGAGATGTATAACCTAAGCACGGAAGTAGGAGCCAGCAACTTCTGAATTCTAATTCTGACTATGACTCACTTTGAGGCCAAATAATTTAATCTCTGTGCCTCAGTTTACCAAGTTCTAAACTGTGATAATGGTGCTAACTGTTGTGAGCTGTCATTAGTTTACAGTGTCAAGCACTGTGTAGATGTAAGTGTTACTGTGATTGCCAAAAGAAAATGTCAAAATGCAATGGTTATATTTTGGTGATTTAAGAACACAATCTATTGAGTATTTTACAGGTCATGTGGTAAACCTTGAGTAATATATCTCTGATTAATGTATAGATACATACAATGCCTATGACTTTCATTTAGTGTAACTTATGAATCTTATTTCCTTATATTTGCTTCTCGCATTATCATGTCCATTCATACATGTGAATAAGTGTATACCCTGAAAAAAAAACTAACTAGAGGCAAAGATTTCAGAAAGGGGAAATAAACTGAAGTTAGTTTTTTTAGAGCTTGTCAAGGTTGCATTATTCTTATTCTGCTGGTAGCTGACACTTTTCACAGGGGATGTTTGCTGAATATATGGCTGTCTCTTGAACACAAAAACAGATATGAGGTGAGAGACCAAAAGATGAAATGGTTGTGTTGGGATTCACTCAATATATTTTCAAACCCACAGAAGGAGTGAAGTGACATACTTTAGAATCTCTTCACTTATTCAGTTGAATATACTACCTGAAAGTGCTGTTTGCCATCAGAATTGACTCCAATAGGCAGAAAGGCTGGATGGTGTAGGAGTTAAGAGGTGGCAGAGAGGGCCAGGACTCCTGGATTCTGTTCCTGATTTGGCTGCTGTGTCACTGTATGATCTTGGGCAAGTCTACCTGTGTGTGTCAGTTTCCTTCTTTGAAAACATAGGATAACATTATTCACTTCTGCATGTGTTTTGAGGTCCTCCGGTGAAGGCTGCTATGTAAGTACAACCTGCATTAGTATTGTGAATACCAGAACTTACAACAGAAATCTTGACACTCTTACCTGATTATGTGACCTCATTCAGTCTTGTGCAGTGAAAAATATTAATCGACACTCACGTTCTCTGGCTTGTACCAGGGTTAGGAGTTACGGCTCCGTCCCTCCAAACTTATAATGGACAGGGGACACAGTTATGAAACCCTCTCCTTCATGTTAATGTCTTTATCTACAAAGAGAACAATGATTTACTTTGCCAGGGTTATGCTGTCTGTGCCCTCACCTGCCAGCCTCTTGGTCAGCAGCTGATAAACCAGCACATCCTGATTGTGAATCTGTGATTGATGTACTTGGCCTAGAACTTCCCTCCTACCCATTCAGGAAACAGGAGGGCTGGAGAGATAGTGCTCAGTTTTCTTTCACAGTCCCTGCTTCCTAACTCTAATCACCTTCTGCTGTGGGAAAGAGATGAGATGCGGCCTAAAAAACAGATCATTGTCCGCCTCCTAGATTAATGCAGAGAAAGCAGTATTGTCTGTTGAATGGATAAACCTTCCTGCTGTCACTCAAAACCTAAATTCAACGCTACTTCATTTCTAAGAGGCTTATCTTCCTTGAATAGACCCTTGCAGCTCAAGTAAGAGGCGATGTAATGAAGCGTGTTTTTTTCTTAAGTGAGAAACCTGCTGTAAAGAAGGGGTGAAGTCTGTGCAGCTGTTCTAAAGGGCCTTTGCAGACTCTTGAAATACTTGTCATTTATCTGGTCTTGCATGACATCAAATGATAGAAGATCAAGTTCAAAATCTGCCAGTGCAGCTTGAAGGGCTTCTTCATCTGTTAATTAAATAATGGTCGCTAACATACAATGTTCTGTGGCCTGGGCTAATGTTGTGTAAAGATGGAAATGACAATTTGTGATTATTAATAAGTCGATAGTCTGCAGGAATTTTAGAAGTTTTGCTCCCAGTCTGATCGTTATTATTGAGGCCTTAATATCTGGTTAGATGAATGAATAGCTAGCCAGGTGGGTATTAGGCAGATGAATAAATTCACAGTGGCATGCTGAAATCATTGTGGAATATACCCCTTTTATGCTCTCTATAATTAATTCAATGGTTTCCCATGAAACAGACTTTTTAGTGGGGAGGGGGGAATTACTCCCTGCCCAAATAATGGCACATTTATTTTTCTTATATATGGTATGTTACACTCAAGATTTACCCTATATTTTGGTGTATTTTGGGACATACATGCAGCAAATGAACAATGATGACTGAGTATCTCAGGGCCAGTCTTTACTCAGCTAAAGCATACGTTGATGACAAAGGGAGCTGTGAGACTTTAGGATCAGTAGTGAAGCAAATGTTTGGGAATTTTCCTAGTATTTCTTCTGTGGGTGTAAACGCAGTTCTCATTCTTTGTGTTGTGAACATATTCTATTTCTCTGAGTGCCACAGTCAAAACCGGTCTAAAAATGCTAAGCTCCTAAATACGCATCTCCTTCATCACTGTCAGTGTAATCTCTTTAAAGAGAGTCTCCGTGCCTCCACTGGACAAGACAATACTATTCATGTGACTAGAGCCAATGGGCTAACTCTTGAAGTTGCTAGTCGGCATTCACTAAGACGCTGAGTAGAAACTGTGCTAGAACCTCAGGATTCATCCAGATGTTTCTCAGCTGCTTAATTTTGAATTTCCTTTTTGCCTTCCAAGTATCACTCATAAAAGTCAAGGGGCCAAATTCAACCATGTTGTAAGCAAGGGGGCAGCATTTACTCCCCTTACACTAGGGCTGAACTTGGTCCAGGATGTTTGTAATACTAGTCAACCAGGAAAATGAAAAGATCAAGAAAGCAATTCAGGAGATAGCAAGGGTCAGGTGATTAGCACTGGAAGATTTGGCAAAGGAAATGGGTTTTAAGGTGGAATTTAAAGAAGGAATGTGCTTGTTGTATTTGGATTTAGAGGCTGTTCTGAACGTAAGAGGCAGCATGAAAGAAGACGTGGAAGCCCTGAGTGGAAGCAACGAATATGAGGCTCAATTTTGCTTCCACTGAAATTCATGGCAAAGCTCCGATGAGTTAGTCAAGATTCTCAGGATCTCTCCACAGGTGCAGAGACCCCCAATAGCAAACAAAGGTGGTGGCGATGGGAGATGCAAAGCAAATAATAGTAAACAAATTCATGCAACAAATCCACTTTAAAGGAAACATTATGCTTGTGACAGAAAACAATAAAAGGAAGGAAATTTGCAGTTAATGGTAAAATATACCATATGTCCACTGGTACCTTGGCCCAATGGGGCATTGCAATAATACTTTCTTGATGGGCCACATTTTGTCAAAGGACAGATGGTCCTTTTCACCCTGAACTACTAGTTTTTTTCCCCCTTCTCATACACATCCCTTCACTAAAGTTTTCAACATGTTAACAGGTTCGTATCGATCTGTTGCCATTGTGTGTTGTGTATACTATTTTGGAGAAAGGAATGCCCTGAGATTTGTTTGACAGAGAGTGTTTTGCAGATATCTCAGGGCAGGGGTGGGCAAAATTTTTGGCTGAAGAGCCACATGCCATCTAACGCCACAGGTGGGGGGGAGTGGAGGGGTGGGCAGGGCTTGGAGGGATGTTGCTAGCACCCCATCCCCAGAAAAAGGGGTGGAGCTGGGCTCCACTTTCCCTCCCTCCCCGCTTCTACTGGAGCTAGGAGGGAGAAAGAGCAGCAGCAGCACTCTGGCCCTGGTGCCAGCCCTGGCTGCTGCTCTCCCTCCTGCCTCCCAGTCCAGCAGTGGGTTGCACCAGGGCCAGAGCACAGCTGCGGTGCCTTTTTCCTCCCATTTTCAGCTGGTGCTAGGAGAGGGAAGAAGCAGCGCCTGTGCTCTGGCCTGGCAAAAGCTGCTACTACTGCTATCCCTTCTCTGCCCCTCCCCGGTGCAGCAATGGCTCACGCTGGGAGCAGAGTGCTGCTGCTGCGCCTTCTCCCTCCCAGTTTCAGCTGGAGTTAGGAGCGAGACAAAGCGGTGGCCGTACTCTGGCTGTTGTGCAAGCTGCTGCTGGACTTGGGCGGTGTTGGGAGAGCGGCAGCACTCTGGTTGCAGTGTGAGCTGCCTCTGGTGCTGGGGCCAAGGGGAGCGGCTCTGAGTTGGCAGGTCAGAGGAGAGGCGCTTGCAGGCTGGATGTGGCCCGCGGGCCATAATTTACCCACCTTTGTCTCGGGGAAAGGAAAACCACATTGACAACTGCAAGTGCTTTCAGTTATCAATAGACGCACCTTGACCCTAAAATACAAAGCATGGGCTGGAGAGAAAAAAATGTCAGCACAAATCCTACCCCTATATGCTGAGGAGTTCTTCAGAATTATAGTGCGGTATTTCTTGGAATAATTGGCACTGACAATCAAATTCCTTAGAATAGGGAAAACTAACAAATGCATCTTCTCTTTCATTCCAGTAGGTACACATTATTTTTGTGAAGCCAAAGGTGGTAGGTGCCATGTCTGTTAACTGTTTAGGGAATCTACTGTGTTCTTTGTGACTACGGATAGTGACCTTTGACAGATTTTTTTCGCCTTAGCTGATGTCTCCATCAGTAAGGAGACACCTGCATCCGTGCGATTCAGCCAAGGAGAGCAACACAGCTCTTCAGTATTTCCCCTTCTTTTCCAGCTGGATAGTACCCATGATACAAAAGCTCAAAAATGTGCCAAAAGCTTTCAAAGTTCAAGCCAGAGGTGTTTGTGTAAGATTAAAAACGGGACAAACTTGCATCCACGTACAAGTCATCCGTTTACACATGTCACTGGTTTCATAGTCTCTGATTAGCTTGTTAGTAAGAAGGCAGGAAGAAGTGCAATCATGTTTTTATGATTCATCATTTCTGTTCCCTGTTTAGGAGACAATGTTAATGCTCTTTGCCAATCTTAGAAGAGGCTTTCTGAGTACCTTAGGGACATGCTTTATTTAAAGATGCTCTCTGTGTTTCTGGAGGCTGAGCCACATTTCTGAATAATGTGAAGCTTCTGCAGTTAGTTTAATTGTATCTGTTAATAGTAAGTTTATTTTTGCTTATGTACATTAAAACAGAACTTGCTCCCAGCTTGTCTATAATTCAGTTTTCACTTACAAGTTCTTTATGAAGAAATAAATTGTGGATAGTGCCAAGTACCTTTTTCATAATATAAAAGCCAAGTGTAAGTTTTAATAAGTTAAAAAGGATACATTCTCTTCTTGTGACCTTGATTTTTTTAGCTATATTCTCTGCTACCCTGCTTTGGAAGTATTATTCCTCATCCCTTCCAATTACCATTTCTATCAGCTCTCTGAAAGATTATGCTTTTTGGGTGTTCTTCTGTAGATGTCTTTCCAGTGGCTTCACTTGATGAATGTGACAAGTTTTGTGTTTTCTCCCTCCCCTCATTGAATTGAAAAGTTTTTTGATAAAAACAGGCCAATAAGTGCCCAAAGGCAGTGTTTCAATGGCTGCTAAATCTTTCAAGGTTAGGACTTAACCTCCCTTCTCCCTAATTCAACTGCAACCTTCAGTCTGGAGCCAATCAAGAATATCAGATGATACTTAAACAATGAAGGATTTCTGATATTCAGGTACAGCCTCTGTTCAATAGGATTGCAAATTCTTTGTGTGAAGAAAGTCGGTTTTGCTCTAAAGTACTGTCACAAAAAGTGAAATTACCATTTGCTTGGAATGATGCCATTCATCATTGTCAGAATACTAAGCATTGTAAGTAGCTAGGCCTCTCCAAATTAATGCCTTGTTTTGCATCGGCTAAATTTCCCAAATCCTCGAGGATGGGTCATACAAAACTCATCTCACCGTTTTAATTTATCAATCCAATATGAGTGTGGTGAAAGGGAGCTTCATTCAGTCTGAGCTCTTTTATTTACAGTCTAATTCTAAAAGAAAAGGAAATAAGATATGAAAATAAGTTGGAAAATAAGATAAATCTCTCAGTGAAATCACAAGATCTACTCAGTCCTGTATCAAAACCTCCATAATTCAGTTGTAGGTCAGCTCAAGGGATTAGCCATGACGTATTTGGAAATTCATTTATTTTTATTTTATTTTGCTGTTTCTTATGCATAAGGGTAATGCTGTCCCCAAGGCTTTTCAGGTAGCCCTCAAATCTTGACAACATTTGCTGTCTCTAAGGCCTAAGCCAAAATTAATTTTCAAATAAACAGCATAAAAATGTATGGAGTTGTATAAATTTGAATACAAAATGCATTTGTTTTGTTTCCTTCCATGCATACATACATACTGTCAGTTCAGCCAAAAAACATAATATGACATTGAAATTAATGACCATGTGTACATCATGAAAGTCAAAAAGTTTTCCTCTTACTTTAGTAAAAACAATGTATTTTTTAAAAATTTGTACTTCGAAGCACTCTATGAAATGTATGCAAGGGGGAAAATATACGTTAATTGTACTGCTTTTAGTAAGCTTTTGGTAAACAGATATTCCTTTTTCAGAAATACGAAAATGAACCAGTTACAAAATCCTGGATTTTTCTTTTAATTTCAAGTCCATCTTGAAAAATAGAATCACATTTTCAGTGAAAATGAAATAACAAGCAACTTTACACCTGACAGTCTCTTTAATCAGATGAGTGCAAATAGTACTTGAACAGTACAGTGGAATAAAGTGACTGCAGAATCCAGCAGAAAATCAGATCCGAGGGGAAAAAAAAAAAAGAATCATTCAACAGGAATTCTAGTTTTTTCTAAAGCAAAACAAAACTAAGCAAAACCAGTGAAAACCACCAAGGGGGTCATGCTGGTCTATCTCAAGAAGTTATGCAAACCTTTTGCTGATGTTTAAATATGATACACATCTACAGTCTTCTCTTAGTAATCAAACATTTTGGGTGCAATTCTGCAAGGTGCTCAGTGCTTTCAACTATTGACTGGGCATTTAAGGCATTCGGTATCGCACAACATCAGAACTAGAGAACTAAAACTAAGTCCCCAACACAATTAAAGTAAAACAATGTCTCTCTTTGGAATAGATTTTAAAACATTATTCCACAAGGGGGCTTCAGGCACACTTGTAATTTTTGTTGTGCATGCATTCCTAAGTGCTGAGCCATGCCCTTGAGGCAACAGTCATTTGCACACCTGATCTCTATTTCTCTGCAAAATTTCAAAACGTTAAGGGGTCAAGATAAAGAGATTGTTCATCCAAGAGTAAGGTCAGGGCAGATGGCACTGTTACTCTGACCAGATAGTTTGTTAGGACAATTTTCTCCGACCTTTGTTACATGTTTGAAAAGATCCTACACTGCTCAGTAACATCAGCTTGTCTTTCTGTGTGTACTGTGAGGTAAAGGAGAAATATTAGGTCAGCTTCTCTGTTGTATAGGTGAGTAGATTCAGGGTAATTCCTTTGAAGTCAGTGGAGTTAAACTGGTGCAGCTCTGAGGGACACCATGCTCAGTATCAAGTCCTGAATTGTCTTTTGTGGTTAATTTGAATAGTAATTTCCCCTCCTGTATTGTTCTGAACTATTTGGATATGTGAAGTTTTGATTTTTGCCTGTTGACCAGCATCCTTAGCTATTATGAATGCATTATGATTATTTTTAAATATTTATAGGCTTGGAAAGGTTAATTTTTTATCAGTAAATGTTGATTTCTCCATACACAAACATGCTGAGAACAGTACTGCCATGTATAATACTCAAAATTTACTGATAAGCAATGTAAGAAAAATGCTGCTTGAGAACCTTTTAAGAGTGTGATTTAAAGATATTTACTTTGTGTATTTTTGGCATGAAATAATGACAATTTTTGTTTTAGCCGCTATAAAGTTTTAAAGTTTTGGATCTCAGTGTCTGCTGTCATTAATCATTATTCTCTACCCCCCCCCCCCGTAATTTCCTACAATTGTGAAAATTTAAATAAATAGAAAAGCTTAAAAATAAATAGCAATATTATCTGTTGAAATCATGAAAAAAGTTGAATTCTACTAAGGCTAAATATTTATATTACTGTGTTATTGCAGAATGACCCCAAGACATTCTAATCAGGAGTCACCCCATAGCGTTGCATAAATGCTTAGTCTCTGCCCCAGAGGTCTTGCAGTCTAATGGGATTAGATGAAATATTTTTACACCCATATAGGGTAACTTAATCCTTAACTAACTGAGAAGTGCATTGGTATGGTAGTTCTTCAGTAGTATATTTATGCAATGTCCTTGTTTTCTTAACACAAAGCACTATCAATTCATGAATAAATAGTGTGATAATTATTAGATTAGTTAAAACTTGTGTATAGCATTTGGAAATGCAAATAGCTTAAAAGTCAAGATCCAAAGGGGGAGCCGTGTTAGTCTAGTTCAGTAAAACAGACAAACAAGGAATCCTGTGGCACTTAAAGACTAACAAATTTATTTTTTGCATGAGCTTTTGTGGGAGAAGGATTTTTTCCCCATGTATTGGGTGGGGGCATGGCCCTTCTTGGATGCCATGTTGCCACACTTGCAATGGTGCCTCTTTCCTAAATCAAACCAGCAAGTCCTGTCTGTGGACACACTAGTTTGATTTGGGTTTCTAGTGAGGCCATGTTGGTTTGAATTAACTTAGTTCAAATTAACCATTATTAGTCTGAATTAATTAATTCAAGCTAATTTAATTTGAATTAACTTCCAAAGTGTAGACATAGCCATATGTATTGTCTTACACGATGGGCCTGTACTGGAGGCGCTGTGATCTCAACTTGGCTCCTCGTGGGCCGATAGTAAAGAAACTACCATATATCATTGCCTATAAGC
>ML682074.1:62500-126723 GCA_007922195.1 Podocnemis expansa | reverse complement strand
CAGAGCAGGGGGCAGCAGGAGGAGCAGGGGGGCAGCAGTGAGGAAAAGGCAGAGCAGGGGGTAACAGGGGTGTAGCAGTGAGGAAAGGGCAGAGCAGGGGGCAGCAGCAGGAAACAGAAGTGAGCAGGGGTGTAGCAGTGAGGAAAGGGCAGAGCAGGGGGCAGCAGGGGTGAGGGAAGTGAGGAAAGGGCAGAGCAGGAGGGCAGGAGTGAGGAATGGACAGCAGGGGCGGTGAAGGGAAAAGCAGCAGCAGAGATTTTGGGATAGGGAAGCTGTCAGAAACTCCAGAGGAAGTCAGCGTCAGTGGATGGGAGGTTAGGGGCCAAGGCCAAAAGGGGACCTCGGCTTATACCTGGGTCACCAATTTTAGCTTCTTTTTTGGGCTCAGAATTGGGAGTCGGCTTGTGCCTGGATCAGCTTTTACCCGATTATATACAGTAAGTCCTCAAAGAGGAGAGATACTGAAACTACCCTGTTCCAGGGGGGTAGTCATATTAGTATAGTTAAGCAAAATGAGCAAGGAGTTCTGTGGCACTTAAAGACTAACAAATTTATGTATCACATGAGCTTTCTTGGGAGAAAATCCCATTTTTGTCAGATGTCAGCTACATGCAATAAATAAATTTGTTAGTCTTTAAGTGCCACAGGACTCACTGCTCATTTTGCTGAAACTACCCTCTCACACTTAGATGCAATCTCTCCAGGTCAAGCTTGAGGATGTGGACTTACATGCTCCCAATTAGTAATTTATAAAGAAGGAATAAAACCAAACTAATTCTTTAAGGTGTGAGGTTCCAGAGCAGTCACTGATAATTAATTTAGTGGAGGACTATGAGTGACACAATGTTGATAAGATTTAAAACTTTATTTCATATAAAATAATTAGTGAAGTCACCAGGGATTATGGCACCACAATACGCTGCATGTATACACTTATTCTAAAATGAAATGAGGCATTTTGGGGTGATCAGTCCCTAAATGAGAAGAATGGAGCTAATACTTTTTCTAATGAGACCTTGATGGTGGGTGGGCATACATAATCTAAAATTAGTGGGCCACCTTATCACTTATAATAGTATCCCTTAAATAATGAACATTAAATCTATCTTTTACCATAACTATATTTTCTGCCCCCAGTATTAAATATTTTCTACTTTTTCTTTGACTATTTAACATTACGGATTATCTTAATTTTTAACATCTATATAAATTATTACCAAAATTGTTAACATGTTTCAAAACATTAACATCATATCTCTATTTGCAAAAGCCAGTTAGGACCAAAACATGTTCACAACATGATATAGGGTAATGCCCTATTTGTCTGTAATGTGCCTCTGAGTTGTCTTGCGTTACCTCACTGCTTTTTACCAGACTTTGCTTGACTATTGTCCAGCCTATTTTTAGAAAATAGATTTTTGGGCCTGCTTACACTTTAACATATTTTCCATATAACCATCAGCAAGCATCATCTTTATGGGCTACAGTGGTAGGCAAGTATCAAAAAAGCCTGGTTTGTGGAGAGCAGACTTTAGCCTCCAGTGTGGGCCATCTGGCTTCTACTGAAGGATGCTCCTCCTCTAGTGAAGTCAGTGGAAACCGCTCCCATTGATTTCAAGGGTACAGGAATAGGACCTTACATAAATGGAAGGAAGGGACAAAAATCACATCTATATTTGAAAATAAGGCATCTTTCGTTTGTTCTCAGTCACCTCTATGCCGACTTTCAAGGATCTGTGAAGCTGCATAGAATAGAGCTTTGATAGCTGAGTAACAAAAATTGTTTATTTAATACAAACCTCTCTAAGTACAAGTTCTGGAGCACAGTGAGTTTCAGGATTGAATGGCCCATCTTAATGCCAGCTCCATTTTTTAAAATAAGCATCTGTGAAATATTTCTAATGACAAAATATACTCATTTAATCACTGAATTTTTTTGCCGATTGTCACCATTAAGATAATATATGTGCAGTAGAGAAAGACATGTCAAGTAGTTTGTCATAAAATATATTGGCTGGGATTTTTGAAAGAACTTAAGTAACTTGGGCCCCAGTAATGTCATTGGCTACCTGAATTATAAAAATTACACACATTTTGTGTAATTCACCCATCTTTGTGAAACAATAAAAGAATCCTGCATGTCTGTCAAACTTTCATTTTTCCAGCCTTGGCCTTTCTGTTATGTGTATCCAAATAGTCAGCATATTGACGGCAGGTCCTTATCTTTCTTTGGAAATTTTCACTTAAAAAGACATTGTAGTTTAACCCTTTCAATACAGTTTGCCTTTATCTTTGAGACACTGTCCGTAAATCATCGGGGGGGGGGGGGGGCAGGGGACAGATCCTCATGTTGTATAAATCTACATAGATCTACTGATTTCAGTGCAGCTATATTGATTTATACCAGATGAGGATCTAACCCCTTCTTTACAAGAAATCATGTTTAATTTAGTGCAGCCACTGATTCAAGAGAATATAATATGTTCTCCACCACTGTCAAAATCAGAGGACAAAAAATAAAGTACATGTGACATTTTCAAGAACACTTTCTTACATATATGAGAGAGATTTTGATAATTCAGAGTTATTCATGTTAATCTTTTAACAGAAAGACAGAGAACTGACCCAACCTCCTTTCCTTTCATTCTATCCGAAAAACACCTGCAACTCTCAACAGAGTAATCTATGTGCTGCTGTGTCTGTTGTCCAGTTATTGTCCTGTCTAGTGCACTCCACAGTGGAACTAATCAACTGCCTTGAATGAAGCATTGCTTGCAAGCTGAATTCCTTAAAGCTCCTGAAGTATTCAGCAATGAGGAGAAATCTTTTAGTATGATTTGCTCCACATTCCAAACTCACATATAGAAAGATAATAGATGACTAACAGGTTGAGAAATGTAAATTTAGAATTGATATAGCCTGCCCTGAGTTCCTTCCCCTGTCCCCCATACCACCCTAATACTATGAGTTCAAGGAGTGATTTGGTAATAACTTTTGAATCTCCTGCCTCTGGCCATCTTCCATTTGGTTTATTAATCTTAATGAACAAATCTGCTACTTTAATCGTATGTGAACAGAAAAGGTCACTTGCTAGCCTGAAAAATCGCTGATGAATTTATTCTACAACAGTTAAGTTGCGGTCACAAATAGCTCCATTGACCTTTTTCTCCCCTCCAGTGAAGTGCCAAGGTATTTGTGGCACCTTCCATTGTGACCATTACCTGTGGAGTCTGGGCTGTCTGCCAAGTAGCACCCTCTGTGGTAACAAAGGGATAATTATTTCCATTTGGAAAAGATTGAGCTTTTGTAATTTTGCACCTTTAAAGGTACAGAAGCAGGGCTTTCTGTAAGTAGTCATCATGGGACACAGTACAGAGAAGGTGTAAAATATTAACCCTCCATTTAAGAATATTAGAAGAACCAAACAAATGCATTCTCCACCCTAAAGGACAATCAGGTAGATACTCATCTTCACAAGGAGAGGCCTGTATGAACACTTATACTTGGTGAAGGTCATACCTGAAAGTCACATTTTTGGTCAATAATGTGTTGTAGTTATTAACAAAATAGGTATGAAAATAAATAAATGCCTTTAGAATTAAAGGATGGTCTGCAACAGGTATTTAAGAATAGTAAAAGAGAAAATGATTTTGAAAAGGAGCTCAGAATCCACTCGACCCAGATGATGGCTGGTCATTGTAAAGACCACTTTTTGGTTCTCTGATGACTGATTGTGATGTTCCATGGAATAATATGAGAGCCAAATTTCAGCCAAAGCAATGTAAATCTCTCTTAGATTTCATTATGATTAAGTTTTTGCTTTTACTGGTAACTATGGAAGTGAAGATCATCTCTCTTTAA
The DNA here is from genome assembly GCA_007922195.1 of Podocnemis expansa. Taxonomy (NCBI): domain Eukaryota; kingdom Metazoa; phylum Chordata; order Testudines; family Podocnemididae; genus Podocnemis; species Podocnemis expansa. Next base: position 122,862 of record ML682074.1, on the reverse strand, counting down.
GATGTACTCATCAGGAAAGGTGGTTAGCTTATTTAGGGTTCTCATGGGAGTTATGTTTTATGACTTACTGAGGAAGATACATATTTGTATTTGGTATGGAAGGATACAAAAGGAAATCATTTAAGAAAACATTTCCAGAACCGGGTGGCTATGTTTATCTAGTTGCAGGGAGATCATGCTTGGTAGACCTGGCTATTACTAGCTGAATGAGGTGCAGTAAAACACTGCACTAGTCAGCAGACACAATGAGTGCTTTACATCTGTAAGGTGAATTAAACTCCTGACACTTAGAGCCAAATTTCAAAGGGGCCTCAAATCAGCCATCATATTAATAAGGGCCATTTGCTCCTGGTGGTTTTTGTACACTCGGATTTCACGTGCATGCTCACAATTGGGTTTTTTGTATGCATACATATTTGTATGCACAGTTTGGGAAGTTGCTTTTGTAAGTTTGACCTTGAACATTTCTGAAGTTCTCTGTTTTTGTTGCATGCAGGTAGCACGTATACATCCTGAGATGTATGTGGAAAAGAAACAGGATAAAGGGCACTGTATGCACCACCATATTAACTCCAGCTATGAGCTCCTTGGACACTTGTCTTATGGAAAAATATGTAATTTTGAAAATTATTTGAATATGCTCTGGGCCTGACTAATCTGAAATGCTGTGGGCCTGGTTTTCAGAAGGGCTAAGCACCCAAAAATCCATTTGAAGTTAGCTGGAGTTGTGGATGCTAAGCATTCCTCCACAGCAGACTTCATGCACATACAGACAGCCTAAATGTTTGCTCCCTGTTTTGTCTACACCATCAGTTTGGGTCACATCCCAGATGTGCTAAGTAGGGATTGAGATACTTACTACAAGGGTTTAATCAGCTGGGGAGATGTCACACTGATTTAATTCCTGCTGTAAAAATAGATGAAATTTCTTATATTTCACACACTCTTGCTTTGACAAGTGTTCAGAATTCGTCAGAAAGAAGCTCTGACAGAAACCTTTTACAAGGCCTTGATTAGGCATTTGAATCCTACTGAGTTTGGCTAATAGGTGGAAAGGTACTTTCACGTTACAGAAGTTTCCTTGAATCTGGCAAAAGCACAGAGGACAGATGACTGGTAGGCAGTGAATGATGGCTGCTTTGACTCAAATGTGAAAGATCAAATAAGTTTTGAGATCACTATCCCATTCATTCCCCCCACCCCTTTTATTCTTCGTTTGTTTTATGTGGTGAACTAATAAGAAACAAAGAAAAATCCATTGAATGACTAGTCATAGTTTATTGGAGCAGGAAAATAAGCTATTTACATCCACGTCCCGATTTGCTGTGAGTGGCAGAATCATTCACTGTGGTGAATCATAGCAGGTAGAACTGCCTGCAATAACTGTTTTCTGAAGTTAAATTACCATCAGCATGCCAGGAATAAACAAAGATATTTGTTCAGTTTTTTTAAAAAATACACTTTCCCTTTATCCGTTATTAAAATGTGCTCTCTTAGGACCAGCTTATGAGTTTATATCATGACATCTGAGACTTTAGAAATGTTTCTGCATCTTCTTTGACTAACTGTTTGATTTCCAAGTAAAAATGATGTCAGCACAGATTAAGAGAAGCATTTTCTTTAACAGTCAAAATATTGACATGAGGTTTGAGCCATAACCTTTCAGCGAATGAAATTTTCTTTCCTTCTGTTTTTCCCATTTAGTGTATCTTTTTATGAGTCCTTGACACTTGTGTTCGTAACAACTTTTGCTTGTAGTGAAAATGTGCCTGACTCTGATAACATGTGGGCATGTATCACAGCATGTGTCTTGAAAACTTTACTCCTACTGTTTCTTTATCTGAGACAGGAATTAGATCAAATTATTCACCGGAATGTCACATTACTGTAGAGCTTTCTAAATCTACTCATTACCCTAATCACAACTATGGTTTGAAGGGCAATGAAGCAATAAGTGACACCCCTAGAAGCAATTTTTTAGTGGGGGTGCTGAAAGCAGAAATCATGTATTTGGTTATTGTTACTTCAAGCTAAGGGGTGCTGCTGGACTCCTAGTCACAGAATGCTTGGCCCTGTAATATATTTGTCAGCTGATTTCGTTCCTCTTTGAGGCCTGGTAGCAGGAGATAGTTGGCTCCTTACAACAAAAATATAGCTCCCGAAAGTCAGCTAGGTGGACTGGCATAGGTGTGGGTAAGATGGGAATAAAATTTAGTGTAGCACAGACTTAACAGCAGATCATTAAATTTGTTCAGCTCAGCAGTGCATTACAACCATTCCGGCACCAGTATGTTACAGTCATATCCTGCCATTTCATTCAACGCCCCCAGGGTAGAAGTGCAGCATATATGTTCTTCTAAAGTGTTCATGCTTTTTTTGTCAATTCAGCCCTGGCAGCTACTGTGCCACCTCTTCTGTGGTGCAGGGCTGGGTTAATGCAGGGGCTATACGAGTTGAAGCCCTGGGCCCTGGCCTAAAGGGGGCCTCTGCAAGATCTGGCCCCTACCACCAGCCTGCCACAGCACTGGCAAGGCTGGCTTGGAGGAAAGGGGACTGGGACGGCCCCTGCCCTGCTGGGGCCTAGGTTATGTGCCTGACTTTCAAAGTTGTGGTGTATGTGCATTGCCTGAAGCCACACAGTAAGACAGTCTTAGGCTGAGGGTAAGCTCCTGGTCCAGGGCTTACTCCATTAAACCAAGTTCCAAAGGAGCAGCTGTTTTAGTCTAGTTTGGCAAAAGAAGCAACTTCAAAGCATCTGACAAAGTGGGATTTTCTCCCATGAAAGCTCATGCAATAAATAAATCTGTTAGTCTTTAAAGGGTGTGTTCACACGGCAGTCTTATTTTGAAACAACAGAGGTTATTTTGAAATAAGAAACGCCACGTTCACACAACTTGTTTTGAAACAACTTGTATCGAAATAACCCCGTGTGTGAACGTAGCCTAAGTGCCACAGGACTCCTTGCTCCTTTTCCATCAAACCACTCTCTCTCATTCTCACTCTTGGATTGCTCAGCAATGGCAGAGTTTTAAACCTAATAACTAATATTGTCTAATATAGGCTCTTTAATCTAGTGAGTTGGGGTGCCAGCTCAAGGGTATGAGGTCGACAAATGTCTTATTTTTGGATTATCCCATTCACCTGGGACTATCACTATGAAAAATGAGCTCCCTTACCTCATTCACCTTGTTTGTTGTTCATGACCTAGTGTCATGGCTCATGCAAGAGTCAATCGTCCTGTGGTGCAGTGGTCTCACTATGATGTTTTCGTTAGCATTTGAACCACAGCAATGGCTAGCACCTGTCTGATGTTTCAGATGAACACACAAACGCCTGTGTTCTAGTAATGTTAAAACTATTGCCCAGACTAACAAAAGTAAGGAAATTCAAACTGAAGATTGACATGTCCTGGGGTCACCCCATCGCATGTCCGTACTGTATGAAAGCATGTGTGGTAGGAAACACCATGCAGCCACTGGAGATCTGTGCAGTGCCTAGGCACAGTGTGATGTGCTAAGGTGGAAATATGAGCCACAAATCTTTCTGCTGTTCTTATTCATTTTGCCCCCAGCTTAATTTTAGTTCAGGCAACTTTTGGATGTTAATTGCCTTTAAGTGGGAAGTGTCCAATGAAAATGTGTAAAATAGAGACACTGGAATTCATTAGGTTCTTTTGAGCCTTTGCAGTGTACCAGGGAGTGAGCAGTGGTCTGACCGTAGCCCTAGTTGTGTCTGTGTCTGACACTTCCTCTCTCTGGCCATGAGAAAGTCACTTAGCCTCTCTGCCGCAGCTCTCCAGTATGTAAAAAGTAGGTAATTATTTACATGGCTCACAACAGCATGTCAGGATGAATTATTCAGACCTAAATCCTCCTCCCAAAGCAGGAGCCATCAAAGACCTTGCCTGCATGAGGTCTGTTGCATGCCCTTTCTGTCATGAAGCACAACTCTGTTGCAGCTTGAGTAGCAAAATTTAGATACGTGGGTCTTGACCTATGGATCTCTTACTATGTTAACCCACTGGTAAGACAGAAGTATGCACTGATTCCATTTATTCTTATTGCATAATGGATCCATGTGCTGCACGAGCGCAGGGATTAGGTAAGGTACATCTCCCAGGGAGGATAGGATATGGAAGCTGTGGTTGGCTCTGTGTTTCTAGCAGCATGCCAGGGAAAGATTCACCTGAAGAAGGCACATGATAAGGAATTTTCCTTTTCCTCCCTTGAGATTTCTGCTAGTTGAGCTTTAGTTTATGACCTAGTGTAACATAGCATTTGTGTGTGAGAGACCTACTCTCTAATCACTGGCCCACTATCAGAGAGAAGATTTTAGGAACCTGCTATGACTAATAGAAAAGGAAGAACTCATTTAGCTTAAGTGGTAGAGGCCTTTGTTTTTGAAGCGGAAAGATCACAGGTCTTTTTCCAGATCCTCAAGAGCAGGTGTGTATGTATGTGTGTCTTCAGCATGTGGATTTTTTACGCAGGGATATGCAGAAGTGCGGGTGGCAGAAGGTACAATAGGAATGCATTATTTTCTGGCTTCCCTTGCCACTCCTTCTCTTTAGTGAGCCCCCCCCCCCCCTCCGGTTTTTGGCCTGCATTCCTTCAATATGATTTTGTAAGGGAAAGTTTTTTTCTGTGAAAATATTTTAAAAGAGTCTGAAATTATTCATTCCAAACCAAAATTTTGTTTCAAATTCCAAGAGAGATTATAAAGGGAAGTCTTGAAACTTGAGTCCTATGTTAAAATAAAATATTGGTGATTATATTAAGAAAAATCCCATGTATGTTCTTTTTGGTTAAAAATTATAAATTAAAAAATTATGTAAATCAATTTAATTTTCAAATTTTCCAAATGTGTAGTTGTGTTCCAACATCTAAGGCTTTTAAACCTCTTTTGCCCCCTTATCAATGTTGATTGAGATTAGTTAGATTTTTTTTTTTTGGTTTGGCAAAGAGTACATGTGCTATGTCTAATATTTCTAAGCTCTAATTAAGTAAACCCCAGTTTAACATTAAAATGGCTTGTCAGTTTGATGTGAAAAGAATGAGGTCTCAAGTCTGAGCATGCAAATCCTTACTTAGTGTGAGCAGTCTCCTTGCTTTCAAAAATGTTTGAATACTTGGTCTTCTGGCTGGGAGTAGACCAGGGGTAGGTATGTGTGCTGACTATGGCACACGATCCCATTGACAGCGGCATGTGGTACCCTCTGCGTTGCCACAGAAATTGCCACTCCTGCCACTGAAAGCCACTCTGGGTAGCTTCTTTTGGTGTAGCTGGGATGCAGGGGGGTCCCTTCCATGCCCATGCTTCTAGATGCCATGGAAAGAAGTTACCCAGAGCAGCTCCTCTCTGCAGCATGCTGCCACCAAAAGGAGCCATTCTGGGCATCTCTTTTCTTCAGTGTGCTTGGGGATCTGCAAGAGGAGTCACTTCTTTACATGATGTGCCTGGGGACCCTCCTCCTCAGGCATGCCACGAAGAGGAGCTGCTCTGGGTGTGCTTTCTGTGGCATGCCTGAGAAGCACCCCCTCCCTCCAGCTGTAGCCACTGCCAAATTTTCAGTCAGCCACCACATTTTTTCAGCAGAGGGGACCGCCGGCACTGGCTCAGGGTTGGGGGAGAAGGGCCGGTACTCTGAGGTAGACCATCATTGTAGGCACATCCCAAAGAAGGGGCTCTGCAGTAAGATGCATGCCCAAGGAACTGCTCTTCCCCAGTGCACATTGTGACTCTGGCACATTTCCGAATCATGATTACCATGCTACTTCCTCCTGGGAGGTGGGAAGAGGTAGTAATTTATTGTTAGCCTATGTCAGCTATGGCAAATTCAACTACTGGGGCCAGTGAGTAGGAGAGGTAAGCCAAAACTTCACCCATTCCCTTCCTACTACCTGCTCCTGAGAGATGCTAAGTGGGAAAGTTTCCTTGTATTTGCCAAGCCTCAAGGTCCTGGAAATTCACAGAGAAGTATGAAGCATGTGGTGTCCTGAGATTACTCAGTGCTGAAAATGCTTGCAAGAGATCTACATTATTCTTTGTCTGGTTCCAGCTGGCTGTAGGTAAGAGGGAGAGCTTCACAGTGCCTCGTCCAGATTGTCTAGGAAGTCTCAAGTAACACAAAGAGGCTTCTTACCCCCAATTGTACAGGTACATAGTCCATGTCACCATCTGACATGTTTGAACTATCTTAAAAGGCCATAGAGAGCTAAAGGTTCAATCAGTACAGGTGGATTGGCTGAGAATTCAGCTAGTGGAGTCAGATGCTTTCTTCAGGATGAATCTGATGCTGAATCAGGATTTTGAGCTGGAATTGGAACTGAGCATTCTTGGTAATTCCTCTCAATTTATTTCTCTATGTCATTTCAATAAGATGTTGTACTAAGAGGTTCTCTTATGTCTAAAAGGGCAAATTATAATGGAATGTGAGAAAGGGAAAATTTCTATTCCTGAAACGTGTAACTGAAGTAATAGTTTATTAGAAATTGCTCAACATGAAAGGCATGTAGAAGATGTCAAACAAACAATGGGTCAAACTGAGTACCTCTCAATCTTATCGGGGAACAGCTACTGGTATGACTAGTCATATTCAAGTCAATGGGACGTAAACGTGTCATTGAGAACAGAAGTTGACTCACTGCCATACATTATAAGTTATCCGGGCAGGAACTTTTTTAATTATGTGAGTTTAATAATAGCATTTAGCATGTTGGGGCCTTGATCCCTGACTGGGCCTCTAGATTCTATCACAGTGTAATAATAAGATAATTGGTGTCTTTTAAACCTTCTTGACGACTGTTCTGTGGTGTATGTGGTTGGTAGAATGAAAAATGACCTCAGTGGTACTACTCATGTGAGTAAGTGCTCATCACTGGAAGTAAGTGCTGGCAATCCTAGCCCCATACATATTAATATCTGTGGCTCTTGGCCACTATTTTTAAAATAAAGGTAATTTTTTCAAAGTATCATAATGGCTGAAATCTTGGTCTCATTGAAGCCAATGTGCATTTTGCTACTGATTTCACTAGTAACAGGATTTCACCTCCTGTGTTCCTTAGTCCCTGACCATAGATATATTCAAGATGTTTGAGAAGAGACTTAACTGCACTTATTAGGTCAAACTTCCTCTGCTTTATAAATCCCTTGAGGAAACAGTGTCATTGCACAGTGTGGCACGCTACACGTTTATGGATTATATACACCCACATTATCTTACATCCCGAGCTGCCCAGATTGTCCATAGACAATTATGGTTTTTGCTTGGTTTATTTTGATTGGCCTAGTCTCAGCTTTCCATAGTGCTACTGTATTTGTAAAACCAGACCATTAATGATAACAAATGACATGTGTCTGAAATATTGGGTGGATGAGCGAGTTAGAATTTTCCCCCTGAATGTCTGCACTTTGACAACACATTTGCCAGGCTGTCACTGGGTTGAGAGATCTGGAAGATTAGGGCCTCAGTGTGGGAATGTTTTCACACTTGTTGCAATAAAGCATCTTCACACTTTAGTGGATGAAATGTGGATTTCTAGACACAAACTGTTAAGAAATAATCATAGCAATTAGCTAATGTGCTAACAATTAGCACTTTCTGTCAACCTGCATTGAAATGGAACCTCCTCTTATCCACATGCAGACAAAAATGCAGTGATGTAGTAAAGAAAAGCACTGAACTTGGCTGTTTCAGTCCCTTGCTGTAGCCAACAAAATCCCATGGGTATTGTTTACAATGATTATTCTTCCATTATGATGTTATTGCATAGGTTGGGGGTGGTAGCTAGCCTGAAAATAAGCTTCTTTTTCTTTTTCCTTTTTTTTTTTTAAACTCTTGGCTGCTCTTACAAAAATACAGCAGAAACAACTGCTGTGAAAAGGTCAGCCAGTAACAGTACTGTAGTGTTTAACTGGTAAATATTTCAAATAAGTATTTCTAATATTTTACCATTTGGAAGTTTTTCAATGCATCTCATGTCCAGCTCGACTCAATCATTGTAAGATTTCCATGGTCTCCAGTGAGAATTCTTTACAATGGATGTATTGTAGTCTGTTACCATATCTACCACAAGAAGGGCAAAATTTGTTTAATGTCCTTTTATATGGTATAATACTGCCAGTTGTATAAAAAACTGTTTGTTTTGTAAAGTATTTTACAGATATTGAGAGGTAAATACTTAAGTGGACTGAAATATGTTTTTAAAACAGCCTTGGAATTACTCTTTGAGCAACAGTAGCTTTTCAGAGGGGCATAGATCCTTCTCCAAGGAAATTTCTTTCCGGAATATTTAATGTCATATGGAGGATGACTACAAGGCTATTGTCAGGCAAACATAAAGTACTCTAGGTTTGGTGAAGTACACTAGCTTTCTTTGATTAACTATCTTCAAAGCATCTAACAAAGTGGGATTTTCTCCCATGAAAGCTTATGTGATAAATAAATTTGTTAGTCTTTAAGTGCCAAAGGACTCCTTGTTTATTTTGCTGAACTAGACTAACACGGCTACCCCTTTGGAATTTGATTAACTATGTATCTTGAGCCGAAGTGAAACCAGTTTAAAATCAAGCAGTGCAGTTTTAAGCAGTTGCCTGATTGGAAGCCAGTGCAGTTGATTTAAAACAGAGCACCAAATCTGAGCATAATCTAATCTGGTTCAGAATCTTGCGAGCAGAGTTTTGAACCATGTGTTCATTTTTATGAATGATCTGGGGGACCCATAAACAAGGCATATGGGAATAAAAACAGAAAGGCACAGGTAGATGTAAGAATATTTCTCCATAAGTAAAGTACAAATATGAACAGATTTTAGCAAATTTTCTAAATTAAAATGCATGCTATTTTTACATATGAAATGGCAGAGGAGAAAGGATACTATTGTGGATCACTCATGCAAGTGGATTCTCTTCCTAGCTCTTTTAAAATCTTCCTCTAGGACCTTGTGCAAGCCACCAAAGCTTCATGTGCCTCAATTTCCTCCTCCTTAAAAATGGTTATAATAATATCTACCCATCTGGCCTTCCCTGCCATAGAGCTGTGAAGAATATGATAATTAATGTTCATGAAGTACTTTGAAATGCTTGGATGGAAGTTGCTATAAATGTTCTAAATATTCTCATTATTGGAAAATGTAGTCAGTAGTATGAGAGAGATCGAGTAATACAGAAAAATTCTGTAAAAATAAACGAGCAAGCAGAATGCCATTGCCAAAGACATGTGACTGTTGTCATATTAGCAGATGAGCTGTAAGGCAAGATCCCACGGGGTAGCTGTGTTAGTCTAGTTCAGCAGAACAAACAAGGAGTCCTGTGGCCCTTTTTAAGACTAACAAGTATATTTATCGCATGAGCTTTCATGGGGAAATCTCCCAGGTGATAAATAAATTTGTTAGTCTTTAAAAGGGCCACAGGACTCCTTGTTGGTTTTGCTGAACTAGACCAACATGGGTACCCCTATGGATCTTGCCAATTCAGCAAAACACCTAAGCACTGTTGAGTCACACTGACATGTGAAAGAACTGTTGCCAAGTTCCACAGGGGCAGCTGTGTTAGTCTAGTTCAGTAAAACAAACAAGGAGTTCTGTGGCACTTAAAGACTAGCAAATTTATTTATTGCATGAGCTTTCATGGGAGTAAATCTCACTTTGTGAGATGCCTTGAAGATGGGGGAACTTAGAGAATGGGAGGAAATAAATGCAGGGGAGTGTAAGTCATGGGAACAGCAAAAAAACCAAGGAGTTGTGTGGCACTTAAAGACTAACAGATTTATTTTTTGCATGAGCTTTCATGGGAGAAAATCTCACTTCATCAGATGCTTCGGAGATGGGTAAAGCATCTGATGAAGTGGGATTTTCTCCCATGAAAGCTCATGCAAAAAATAAATCCGTTAGTCTTTAAGTGCTGCATGACTCCTTGGTTTTTTTTTGCTGGACTAGACTAACATGGCTATTCCTTTGGAAATTCATGGGAACAGGTCACACTGTAACAGCAAATCCAATATAAATAATACATTATTTAAAATGATGTGTGGATGGTGGTAATTCAGCTCATCAACTCAACATATGATGCAATGTGGACAAAAAGAATACTGTGGTCTAATGAAAGAGGCTGCTCCAATATATTCAAAGAATGAAGATGGACATAGCAACAACAGATCAGGCGGCTTCACTGCTGTCTACCCTGAACCCCCAAAACTACCTTTGTAATAAGGAGCTTTTGGATAAACCCATCAATAATCACTCAGCAATAACAGGAGTATGCAAAATGCTTCACTGACACATAACTATAATTAGGAATACCACTAGAGCATGAGACTATTTCTTCAACCTTTGTATAAAAATATTATTGGCATTGAGGAGGCCTGGGTTCAGTTCCTGGCTCTGTCACAAGTTTCTTGCCTGAGTTTTGGTTCGTCACTTAATAGCTCCATGCCCCAGTTCCACTCTATAAAATGAGGGTAATAACATTCCTGTCTCTCCTCGTTCCTGTTTTCTCTATTTAGATTGTAATCTCTTTTGGGAAGAGACTGTCATTTACGATAGCATATACAGTTCCTAGCAGAGTGGGGCCCTGATCCCATGTGTGACTCTAAATGCTGTTGTAACACAAGTGATATTTTTTTTTTAAATGGGGAGGGTCATGAAAGGCATACCACCATTAGGAATAAGCAGAAATAGACACCAATTCAGGTAACTATAATGAAGCTGGGACCTAGTCGCCCAGCAGTAGAGCCCATGAAACCAATCGAATCCTACATTTCCATAGGAGCCAGCTGAAAGAAAAGGTTCCCTCAAAATAGGTTGACATCTGACTTGGAGATCATAATGTTGGGATGATGAAGGGAGGGAGTTGAAGGCTGTCTCTCAAGGTGAGAGCTTTAAATTTAAAATGGAGTACTTCATTTTTTTTCTGTCCGTCCAATATCCCAGTTAGGGCACTGTGTGAAATAGGCTCATAGTTTCATGTAGAAATGGGGATCTGTAGCCATGAATATGCTGGCTCTAAGGGACACTGAAATTTGTAGTGCTTTACACATCTTTCAGAGCCCATGCTCAAAGCACTGAACTGCTATCACTGCCTTCCAAATAAGGCAAACTGTGCAACACGAAAAACCTCCAACACTCGGGCCAGATGATGTCCTGAAAAGCATGTACAGGCTAAAGAAAACTGATCATTTGTTCTGTGGTCAAGAGAACCTCTGTAGCATTGCCCATTCATCCAACTTCATCACAGGTCTTGCTCTATTTTGTGGTTTTCTTAAAACCCCCACTCCTTGAGTCATGTCATTAGGTGATAATCTCAGCTTGCATTTTAATGAAAAAGTAAGTATCTAGCCCTGATGATTATAAAGAGAGAATCTGAAAAATACGAACCCAAAAGTGCCAGATGGCAATATAAAAAAGAACCCCACACGGGTTATGTCTTTGAAATCTGAGCTAGTTCCATGATTGGGATGTGACTTATTATTTTGGAAGGTATGTGTCTGGTAATGCTGCCTTTATTCATTATGGGAGATGTTCAGTCCAGTGCAGAGGGTCTACCAGTTAGGAACCAGGACATGCAGCAGATCCAGTCTCTGGGCAGCCTAACAAGTGTAGCTAGCCTGTAATATTTCCAAAGGGGTAGCTGTGTTAGTCTAGTCAAGCAAAAAACCAAGGAGTTGTGTGGTACTTGAAGACTAACAAATTTATTTTTCTCATGAGCTTTCGTGGGAGAAAATCCCTCTTCATCAGATGCTTCAAAGATGGGTAGGCTGCCTCTTTGGCTGGCTGCATCACCAGCAGACTGGCCCATAAGATTAGCAGCAGCAGTTCAGCAGCTGCTCAAGATAGCTTCTGTGCCTCCTTGTTCCCAGCCCTGCTCTTGCCATGGATCCAGCTCAGCTCTTGTCTTGCCTCGCCTCACTTTGCTCCAGGTAACCTGGTCCAGACCCTCAGCTCCAAGTCCTGACTTCTATCTTTGGCTCTGACTGTTGGCCCTGACATCTGGCCTCTGGCTCTGGTGCTGTGATGCCTAACTCATACTCTAATCACAAGGCATGATAACCCATGTTCAGGTCATTGCTGTCCAGTAATCTTTGAGCTGCTTAACCCTCTCAACATGGGACTGCGATGGGCTTCAGTGGTTCAACAGGCATTGGGAGAACCCTGTGCAGAGGGATGACTTTCACCCCAAGTCATAACAGTGGCTAACAAGAATCATAGAATCATAGGGTTGGAAGGGACCTCATGAGGTCATCTAGTCCAACCCCCTGCCAAAAAAGCAGGACCACTCCCATTAAATTATCCCAGCCAGAGTTTGTCCAGCTGGGCCTTAAACATCTCCAAAGACGGAGATTCCACCACCTCCCTAGGTAGCCCATTCCAATGCTTTACCACTTGCCTCGTAAGAAAGTTTTTTCCTAATATCCAGTCTCGACCTCCCCAGCTGCAACCTGAAACCCATTGCTCCTTGTTCTGTCCTCTGTTACTACTGAGAACAACTGAGCTCCGTCCTCCTTGGAGCTTCCCTTCAGGTAGTTGAAGGTTGCTATCAAATCCCCCCTCAATCTTCTCTTCTGCAGGCTAAATAAGCCTAGTTCCTTCAGTCTTTCTTCCTAGGTCTTGTGCTGCAGCCCCTTGATCATTTTTGTTGCCTTTCACTGGGCTCTTTCTAATTTATCCATGTCCTTTTTGTAGTGGGGAGCCCAAAACTGGACACAGTGTTCCAGATGTGGCCTCACCAGTGCTGAATAGAGGGGAACAATCATATCCTGATCTGCTGGCAACACTTTTTCTGATGCAGCCCAGTATGCCATTGGCCTTTTTGGCAGCAAGAGCACACTGCTGACTCACATCCAGCTTCCCATCCACCATGACCCCCAGGTCCTTTTCTATAGTGCTGCTACTTAGCTGATCACTTCCCAGCCTGTAGCAGTGCATGGGGTTTTTCCATCCCAAGTGCAGAACTTTGCACTTGTCCTTGTTGAACCTCATGAGATTTCTATTGGTCCACTGCTCCAATTTGTCAAGGACTCCCTGAATCCTGTCTCTGCCCTCTAGCGTGTCTACCATTCCCCCCAGCTTGGTATCATCCACAAACTTACTGAGTGTGCAATCTATCCCATCATTCAGATCATTAATGAAAATGTGGAACAGAACTGCCCCAGGACCGACCCCTGGGGCACACCACTCATTACTCGTTGCCAACTAGACATGGAGCCATTGATTCCTACACGCTGAAACCGTTGATCTAGCCTGTTCTCTATCCACCTTCCAGTCCACACATCCAACCCATACTTCCTTAACTTGCCGATGAGAATGCTGTGGGAAACTGTATCAAAAGCCTTGTTAAAGTTGAGGTATATCACATCAATGACTCTTCCCACATCCACAAATTCAGTCATCTCATCATAGAAGGTGGGGAGGTTGGTCAGGCACGATTTACCCTTGGTGAATCCATGCTGACTGTTCCTGATCACTCTATTTTCCTCTGAGTGTTTCAGGATGGATTCTTTGAGAACCCTGCTCCATGATTTTTTCCAGGGATTGAGGTTGAGGCTGACAGGTCTGTAATTCCCTGATCCTCCTTTTTCCCATTCTTGAAGATAGGCACTATATTTGCTCTTTTCCAGTCCTCTGGCACTTCCCCCCTTTGCCACAAGTTTTCAAAGATAATGGCCAGTGGTACTGCTATCTCATCTGCCAACTCCTTCAGCACCCTTGGATGAAGTTTGTCTGGCCCCATGGACTTGTGCACATCCAGCTTCTTTAGGTAGTCCCTAACCTGACCTTCTGTCACCAAGGGCCTCTCTTCTTCTCTCCAATCTGCCATACCCACTGTAGTGGTCCAGGAGCTGGCCTTGCCTATAAAAACTGAAGTAAAAAAAACATTGGGCACTTCAGCTTTTTCCTCATCCTCTATCATGAGGATACCTGCCCCATTCATTAAGGACCTACACCATCCCTGATCCTCTTCTTGTTATTAACATACTTGTAGAACCCCTTCCTGTTATCCTTCACATCCCTTGCTAGCCACAACTCCAATTGTCCTTTGGCCTTTATAACTTTATCCCTGCAGTCCCGAGTATCTTTATACACCTCCTTAGTCATCTGTCCAAGCTTCCACTTCCTGTAAGCTTCCTTTTTATGCTTTAGCTCAGTGCAGAGTTCTCTGTTAAGCCATACTGGGCGCTTTCCACATTTGCTGTTCTTTCTGCTCATTGGAATGGTATCTTCCTGTGCCCTTAGCAGGGTTTCTTGTGTGGACGTATGGATTGTTTAGCTATGGTTAAATCATTCTTTGATAGTCCAGAGAATATAATGAAGGGTCTCCTTTGTGCATTGTTAAACTAATGGTTTCTGATGGGCAAAGATGATCAACAGGAACTGAAATCTACCCCATACAGAGAATATCATAAATCAGCATGAAAGACAGAAAAATAAAAATTCACAGAAATGTAGAGATTCAGTGTAGCCACACACATAAATGGATTTGAGTCAGGGAATGGCAAATAATGCTCAAAATGCAGAAACAAGAGCAAAAACGACACAAAACAAGTATTCAGAATAAGCAAACTCAGAAAGGGCCTATGTTTTCATCTAGCAGTCTGCACTATAAATTGTAGCTATGCCACCAGTGTGATGTGAAGCCCGAGGGAAGAGAATGTTATAAAAATGATAAATCACAGCCACAGTGCCAGCTCTCAGTCACACAAAGAAAGTTGATTCCATTTTCAGACAGATATATAATCACTTACTAATAAAGCCACATCCATGCCCCAGTTGCTTTTAAACATAAGGCATCTGATAGCATTTTAGGGAGTCACACGAATAGATTAATAGGTTACAAGGCCCGAAGGGGTCCCTGTTATCATGCATAACACTGGCCATATGACTGCCCTGAATTAATTCCTGTTTGAACTAGAGCATCTTTTTTAGAAAAACATCCTTTGCTGATTGAAAGATTTCTAGTGACAGAGAAACTACCACAGCTCCTGGTAAATTGTTCTAATTGTCAGTTGCCTTCATTGTTAAAGATTCTCACCTTATTTCTATTCTAAATTTGTATTGCTTCAATTTCCAGCTTTCACATCATGCTATACCTTTCCGTTTTAGCTTGAAGAGCCCTCTATCGTCTAGGTATTTTTAATGTTTGACCTCCCTTACATTGTAACCTTCTCTTTGATAAAATAAACCATACCAGGTCCATGAGTCTTCACTGTAAGGCATGCTTTCCAGTCTTTACTCATTCTGGTGGTGCTTTTCTGAACCCTCTCCAATATTCAACATCATTCTTGAAGTGGGAACTCCAGAACTGCATGCAGTATTCCAGTAGTAGGCACACCAGTGCCAAATACAGAGGTAACATAATCTCTCTACTTCTTGAGATTCCCTATTTATGTATCTGGACATTACATTAGCCCATTTGGCCATGGTATTGTACATGAAGCTCATATTCAGCTCATTCTCCTTCATGACCCCCAAATCTTTTTCAGAATCATTGCTTTTCAGGACAGAGCCCTGCACTCAATAAGTATGCCTCACATTCTTTTTTCCTAGAAGTGTGACTTTCTGTTTGCTTGAGCCCTGCATATCAAGCAATACACACTGTTATCAGTGATTGGTCCCCTTCACAATTGATTAACCCCCCCATTTTTTGTCATTGGAAGACTTGATCCATAATTAATTCATGTTTTCTTCTAGGTCATTGATAAAATTGTTAGCCAGTAAAGGAACTAGAGTGAATTCCTGTGGAACCCCACTAGAAATACACCTGCTCAATAAAGATTCCTTGTTTTCAGTTACATTTTGAGACCTATTTGTTTTAATCCTTTTAATATGTGACAAGGCTTTTTGTGTTGTTCTGATTTCTTAATTAAAATGTTGTGCAGTACCAAGTCATATGCCTTACAAAAGTCTAAGTATATTACTTCAGCACTATTATCTTTATCAACCAAACTTGTAAGTTCATAACATGTTAGTTTGCCATGATCCCCATTTTCCTGGGTTAATTATTTCATCCTTTTAAAATATTGGAACAACATTAGCTGTCTTTTGGAAACTTCTTCACTGTTCCGAGACTTACTAAAAATCAGTATGAAGTGTCCAGCTAACACCTTGGCCAGTTCTCGTAAAATGCTTGGATGCAAGTTAGCTGGTCATACTGATTTAGAAATGTCTAATTTTACTAGATGATGTTTAATATTTTTTTGAGTTAGAGTTGGACTGGAAAGTATGTCATGCTTATCTAATGATATAAATAAATCACCTGGCTTCTCCCCAAATACAGTACAGAAGTATTTGTCTAACATTTTTTTCTGCGTTATACTATTAATTCGACTATTTTTATTTAATAATCTGTCAATTCCATTGTTGGGATTTCTTTTGTTCCTGGAACACTCAGAAAAACTCCTTATTGTTCTTGACTCTTGTGGCCATAGCTTTCTCTTTATTTCCCTTATGAAGTCTTTACAATTCCTAGTTTCTAATTTATGTTCAGCTTCCCTCTCCCTGCATCCATGCTGGCTTGTACTTTTGTTTATTTACCACTGTTTTCACTTTCCCCCTAAACCAAGTCTGTTTTTAAAATCAGTATCTCCTCCTTTCTCTAGTGCAGCTTTTTGGTCATTGAGTAAAACCTTTGTAAACAGTTCCTAATCATCATTCACATTTTTCTGTTAAATTTATTCCATCAGCTGATTTGACTCATAATTGTTTTCAGGTTTGTGAAACTGGCCCCTTTAAAGCAGCAGCTGAGAGTGTGCACATGCACATGTAATTACTGATTGGGATTTTCTTCTGTTTGCACATAACCAGTATTCTTCCGGGACTTGAAATTGGGGGAGGGGTGTTGGGGGAGGTGTAGGGGGTATTGGGGGTGCTATCTAAATTGGTATAACATTGTTACTAGCTGACAACAGGGGTGTGTGTTGGAAGATTCAGGGGGGAGTGTAAGAGAGGGTGTGTGTGGGAGTGTTAGGGAAATCCCTGCACATAACAATGTAAACAAGATTGAGATAAAGAGCTGATTCATCAAAACAAAACAAAACAAAACAAAAAACATAGCCATGTCTTCTTATTAAACCTCCTAGTGGCTCTATATAGCTGTAACTATTGCTATTGATGAATGGATGTAATTATGAATGTTGTTCAGATGGATGTGGATAGATTATGGTTACTGGTTTCAAAGTGTGCTGCTATTCTCACATTTTCAGCCCTTTTCTTTCTACCAATAAGTAGACCGAGGTTGCGTTCTAGTTAAGATCTCTAATTTCTGGATCAGTATGTTGTCTTGTCTGTAACTTTGATATCTGCTGGGTAACAAGCATAGCAAAAATATGCATCAGAATGATTCCTGCACAATTAAAGTATCCCATGAATCCTTCTCTCAGACAGCTCTCTGCCCATCCTGGTGTTCTGTGTGCCTTGTGACCTTACCCCAAAAACATCACTGCTACATTCTTTGTCAGATTTTGACTTGCTGGCATTGAAAATACTTTCTGACAAACTATGCTACTCTTCCACCATTGGGTCACAAGGTGCTGATTAAAAGGTATGCCCTAATTCTTTTCTCACACTAGCATAAATCAAGAGTAATTATGCTGATGTTAATAAAGTGACACTGATGTAAACTTACTGTATCCAAAAGCAGAATCTGGTCTGTGCTTCTTTTTATTTTTTCTGGAGAGGTAGCTGGTGAACTTCTTGTATCATGTTTTATGTGCTAGGTTGGCTGTTGTCATTTAAGGCACTCTGTGCTGTATTCAAAAGTCCAAAATGATTCCTTCCTTGCAATCCTTGAACAAAACTAAACTGTGTGATGCTCTTAAATGGTAGATGGGCTCACCTTTTAGACTAGAACTGGGTGAAATTTTTCAGCTAAAACTTTTTTGGTTGAAAAATGTAGATGTGGATCCATTTTGTGAATTCATGTCAAATTTGCTGAATTGTTTTTGTCAAAAAAGTTAAATAAATCAGAAAAAATTAAAACATCACTACAATATTTTCAAAATGAAAACTTTTTTTATTCAAAGTGACTTTTCATTTAGTCACTTTATTTTTAAAAAAAATAAGCTCAAAATTAAAACAAAATGTTTGTGTTTTGGGTCAAACAAAATATTTTGCTAAATCTGAAATAATGCTTTTGGGTTTTTAACTTCTTGCTTCCCCCAAAATTTTGAAAAATTTTCTTTTCAGGTTGATCCAAAACTAGTTTCTAAAAATTATTCTGAACTGCCATGGACCTGAAAAATCAGTTATCTGTACAGCTTTTGTGTGCACACATGTAAACAACATGAAATTAAAGGTGGAAAATAGCATAAATAAAGTGTTTGCTTTATTATTTTCTTACCAAATGACCACATCATCAAATTTCATAGTTACAAAACCCAAAATGTGTGTGCTTTTACGTTGTATTTTGGAAACCTGGATCTGCATTCAAATATTCAGTTAGAAGGAGGCATATGATTAGGAAGTGAGTTATTGGTCAGAAAGAAATATTTGAAAACTGTATTTTAGTACCAAATTTGAATAGACATTGGGAAACAGTATTAAGGAGTTTGCTGATTCTGCTCTCTGATAGGCTGTTTTCTGGTAATTAAACAATTTTCTGTTTTATCAGAATTAATAAAAATGAGTGGGGTAGGGACAGTTAGTTCTGTCTGTTTCTATTAATTTCTTAAGATTTGTTGACCCTGAATAATTAAATGTTTTTGATCACTCCATTTATATTGCTTGAAATTGAAGTGATTCTCATCCTTCAACAAACTTGAATCACAGCATGGAACTTAATGAAAGGCACCAAAAACCGAAACATTTCAATTTTGTGGTTCACATCTGTCTGTCCTGGGACCAGAAAAGCATTATAAAATATTTAGAGCACATGAAAATAACTAAAGATTCAAAGTCAAAATTAGAGTAATATCCAATATGGGATGTTGGCTTATTGGTTTGAGCATAAGATAGGGAGCCAAGGACTCCCATGTTCTTATTTTCAGTTTAAAGAGATTTTAATATAGTTTTGAATTGTGTGACATCTCATCATTACTTTTAATACAAAATGACTGAGTTAAGTTTGAAGGTTCTGTAACACACAGTACTGACTGGAGTTGGTCATTAATTTTTCTTGCTGTATTTTGCTCTGAGGAATCATTTTCATCTGACGTTTCCATGAAAATTCCACCCCCCCTCCCAAGTAGGGATTCATATATCAAAAAATTTTGTACTAAACTCCCAAAATGGTCAAAATATTTTGATTTTTAGCTCCATTATTTCAGTTTTTGAGTAGTCCTTTTTTGACACTTCTAATGAAAAAATATTTTTAGTAGAAAACTAAGTTTTCTCTCTCTCTCAAAAAAACCCAACTTTGATTAAAATTTTTCAGTCAACCATATATTGGCTTGGTGTGTATGAGGCAGCGATGTTGCCCTCCACTGGCAAACCTTACAAAGGATGGGGACCTACAGCTCTGGTTAAAGGAATTCAATTCACCTTCTTCTCATGGATCAGAAAACTGGTTTTGGAGCTGACGGTCAAGGCTTCTAGGCCAAACTCCCATGTGTGGGGGTGAGTTTGATAATGATTGTTTCAGTTCTCTGCAGCAAGTATATTTATTAGCATCACTCAAGATTTTTTCTTTAAACAAATAGCCTTCTTTAAGAAAGGAAAAACTACTGTCTCAAATTTATTCCTCCAAGTTACCAGTAAATCCTGAGCTTGAACTGAATCAATAGGTTTTGGGTAGTTAGGAGTATTCTTAACTGCTCCACAGAATTCCTGCATTATAGGTGCTTAATTCCACTTGTTCTCCTTTGATTTTCCATAAAATTCTTGCTGTGCCCAGAAGTGTTCCTTCTGGAGGTCACTGAGTGTGATGTCTTGCACCCCTATTCTTGAGCTGCTCATTCATACAGTTAGGGAGGCTAATAATCCTTGGCGTCATCTTTGTTCTAGCTTACCATAATCATTCTGCTGATAGCAGCATCCTTTGCACGTTGCTATCTCTTCTTGTTTCTTTTTTATGTTTCTGTCTGTTGCTATGCAGTATCAATTAGCATGGTCCTGTTTGTCTTTTTTTCTACAACCATGCCCGGTCTGTTTACTTGCACCATTCTATCTGTGACAGCTTCCAGGTTCCCATAAAATCTTAGCCTTTAGACTCTCTAGGGCAGGCGTCCCAAACTTAAATCACCATGAGGGCTGCATGAGGATTAGTATGTTAGCCCAAGGGCTGTACCATGCAGGAGGACTAGTACAGTAGCCAAAAGGCCGTACCACTGAAACCTTTTCATAACATGGTAATACAGATATTGATAGTGATAATGGCATTGCAGACCTCATAAAATAACTTCAGGGGCTGTATGCAGCCCTCGCGCTGTGAGTTTTAGATCCCTGCTCCAGAGAGCTTTCCATTCAGTGGTTGTAATACAACGTGGTTAGTTTCAATCCATACTTGCCTCCAATGTGGACATTTGGTGACCTCATTGTGCCTGTTCAGATATTCTCTACCAGCCAGGCTCTCTCAGTAGGTGCTTTACATATACTCCACCAGTTCCTCTTTGGAACTAATTCTGCTGTTCAGGGAGCAGTTCTGTTGGTCAGCTTTGTTTCTAACATAATTAAGTCTCAAGGACTGCTCTTGTGAATGTGTAATGAGGCTCTTTCTCTCTCTCTTTTACACACATAGACTCTAAGGTCAGTAGGGACCAATATGATCATTCTAGTCCAACTTCCTGCACAATGCAGGCCAAAAATGCTTACCCTCCCACTCCTGTAATAAATCTCTATGACTGAGTTACTGAAGTCCTCAAATTGTGATTTAAAGACTTTAAAGTACAGAGATTCCACTATCAAGTGAGCCATGCCCCGTGCTACAGAGGAAGATGTATCCGTCTGTGAGCCATGAGTTTAACTTTCAGTCACCAGTGGGTTTGATCTCTCTCCACCACTGTCCATGCACTGATTTCTGTATAAATCTTTCAGATCTTTGGTTTGCTTTCTCCTTTCCTTTGTATTTTCCTGGACTAGGATGAATGCTTGCCCACTGCTTGTTACCATGACCAGAACATCTTTTACTCCGGCTGACTCCTCATATAGTCTGATGTTATGTTCTTCATTGTTAATTGCTTCCTCTCTAGATAGCAAACGTTTTCGTCTTTAACAACATAAGAGGTAAATACAATTTGTACCGAGAATCATAGAACATAGGATTAGAAGGGAACACAAGGGTCATCTGGCTTAATTTCTTGCCCAGATGCAGGATTTGTTTTGTCTGTATCATCTAAGACATCTGAAGAAGTGGGTTGGAGGCCATGAAAGCTTATGCCCAAATAAATTTGTTAGTCTTTCAGGTGGCACAGGACTCTCATTGTTCTTGCTGTACATAGACTAACATGGCTCCCCTCTGGAACTTGTCATCCAAGATAGGTGACTCTCCAGCCTTCTTCTGAAAACGTTCAGTGAAGAGACTTCCACAGTCTCCTAGGCAGGTGTGTTCCGTTGTCCCATTCTTACGGTCAGCAGGTTTTTCCTGAGATTGAATCTACATCTGCTATGTTGTAGTTTGAACCTGTTGCCTCTTGTCCTACCCCTTGTGGCAAAAGAACTTTTCTTCTTTTTATGGTAGTGTCTGAAGATCACTATCATGTACTTCCTTAATCTCCTCTTTTCCAAATTAAACATACTCATTTCCTTCAGCCTTTGGTCATATGGCTTGCATTCCATCTCTCTGATCATCTTAGTCACTCACCTCTGTGTTCTTTTCAATTTTTTCGCATCCTTTCTATACATTGGTGATCAAAACTGGATGCATTATTCCTACTGCGGCCAAACCAACGCCGAATAGAGTGGTAGCATTGCTTCCAGTGACTTGCATGCTATGCCTGTGTTAATGCAGCCTGACACTGAATTTGCTTTTTTTGCAACAGCATTGCATTGCTGACTCCACTTAGGTTGTGAGCCACTACAATGCCCAGTTCCTTTGCAGCAGTGCTGCTGCTAATCCAGGTTCCCCCCATTCTGTATTGGTGCATTTGGTTTTTCTTCCCCAGGTATAGCAACTTACATTTGTCTTTGCTGAATTTCATTTTGTTGCCTCTAGCCCAGTTCTCCAATTGATCAAAATCCCTCATGCCTATAGCTCTATCCTCCAAAGTCTTGGCAACCTCCCAGCTTTGTGCCGTCAGTATACTATCTATACCTGTCTCCAGGTCATTAATAAAGATGTTGAAGAACATCACCCAGAACAGATCCATATGGAATCCCATTTGGTGCCTCCCTCCTTTCCTACATCATTCCATGAAAAACAAACAAGAAGTCCTGTGGCACTTTTAAAGACTAACAAATTTATTTATTGCCTGAGCTTGCAGGGGAGAAAATCCCACTTCATCAGATGCTTGAAGATGGTGAACTTACAGAATTCTCTCCCATGGAAGCTCATGCGATAAATAAATTTGTTAGTCTTTAAAAGTGCCACCTGACTCCTTGTTAGTTTTGCTGGACTAGACCAACACGGCTACCCCTCTGGAAATTGATTCTATGAATAGTTACTCTTTCTTTACAGTTGTTTAACCAGTTAGGGATCCACTTAATGGTAGTTCTACCAAGCCTGCATTTGTCATGAGGGACTGTGTGAAAACCCTCATTAAAGTCCACATATATACTATGTCCTCCACATTTTCCTTGTTCACCAAATCAGTTACCTGTCTAAGAAGAAAATTGGTCTGGTTTGGTATGAGTTGTTCTTGGTAAAACCTTGCTGGCTGCTGGGAATTACTTCGTCATCCACCTGGCATTTACAAATTGAATGTTTTATATATTTTATACATAGCCTGTTAGCTGGAAAAAAAAGAAAGCCTGACTGGTCTGTAGTTCTACAGCCCCCTCCTTTTAAAAGATGGGCTCTACATTAGCCCTTCTTCAGTCTTCCAGGATCTCTCCTGTCACCCATGAGTTTGCCAATATTATTGCCAGGGCTCTGAACTTTCTTCAGCTGATGTCTTGATTGATATTTATTACTTTATGCATTGCCCGGAGATCTCTTGTTTCAGTGTAAAATTTTTTCTTCTACTTTTGGTTCCTCTTGATCACACTTTAGTGAACTGTACTCTGGGTATCACCCATGTATTAATGGTTCAGGTCAAATTCTTTGAGTTGAGTTTGATCCTCACAGTTGTTCTTTATTCTTCTGTAATATAATTTCCCAAATTCTTCATTGTCATCCTTATACTGACTCTGACAGGTCCCTGACTCCAAAGTAATTGAAGGAGCCATGATGAGAGGTACCTTTAATTTGTATGCCAGCTGAGTGTATCAGTTTACCCCTTTTAAGATGCTGATGCACATTTAGCTAAACCAACTCATAATTTTAATCTTTGCCATATTTTTCTTCAGGTGTCATCAGTCTCTGTATCTCCTTTTGTAACTGTCCACAGAGTTTCAGGTTATTCATGTGTAACAAATGGTTAATTGGCTAGCATTTATTCATTTGTATTGTGGTAGCACCTGGAAGCCAAGGTCCCATTGCACTAGGTGCTGTCCAAAGACACAACAGATAAGACAGTCCATGCCCCAGAGAGCTTAGAATCTGTTTTAAGATGAAGAGAACAAGTAGATATGACTGATGGGGAGAGCACAAGGGAATAGGGAGAGATGAACAATGGAATAAATAATAGTCACATTCCTAGTTCCCTAACTGAATAATAGAAAGAGCTCATGTTTCCTTTAACTGCCTTTTTTTTTTTTAAATAGAAAACAAGCATTTGAGTGTAGTTGGAGGCATTTTTGGTTATTTAAAGTGGGATTCTGTTTGGGTACTGAGAGGTTCTGTGTTTATTGTTGTTTTGTTACAGCACCCCAGATAATCCTCTTGCTAACTTTCCTCCATGCAAAGCATCAAGCCAGCCTTGTTTTTAATGCTGTGATCATAGCTGTCAGGAATTGCTGATGGGTATGCAGGGTGGTAAATAACTCTTTGCAGACCCACCCAAAAAAGCTAATAACAGCACACAGGCAAACTGAAAGTCCAGACTGCTGCTGTGCCTCCCTGGAATGTAAGGAAAGAAAGCAATGCACATCATAACTATAGGCTTCCAAAACCTTAATTCAGCTTTGGCACAATACAACCACTGTAGAAGAAGACATTAGGAGCAAAAAATAAAGCTTGACGCTTCAAGAATAGGCTGCCAGAAGTATTAAGAAAAACATCGAAATGATGCCATTAAAAACAGATGGGGATTCTATAAAGTATTGCAAAGAAAATGTTTAATTATGAGCCTTATGCAAAACCCATCAGCACTGGGTTAATACTATAGTGCTGTTGCTGTGTAGGGCTTAAGTAGTCCATGGTGAAACATTAATCTTTCATTCCTTTAAAAATAATGTTTTCCTTTTGTTGATGACAAATTTCATCTTTTCACCGTTGAAGTCCCATGTCCAGATAAATAGCATCTAACATAATGAAATAAAAAAGTAGGGGGGATATGGATCAGTTAAAATCCCCCAAAACTTCACAGGTTGACTTTAGGGCAGGTACTCTCCTTTTGTTTTGAGTTTATACAATGCCTAGTGCAATGCAGGCCTGGTCCATGACTAGTGATCCCTTGGTGTTACAATAATACAAATAATAAATAATCATAATAGTCAACATTGCTGTCTTTTTTTCTGATGTTTAAGGGTTGGGGAATTCTCTGTACTCACAGTAATTCTTGTCCG
The DNA here is from genome assembly GCA_007922195.1 of Podocnemis expansa. Lineage (NCBI taxonomy): Eukaryota > Metazoa > Chordata > Testudines > Podocnemididae > Podocnemis > Podocnemis expansa. The sequence goes on along the minus strand of ML682074.1, from coordinate 98,173 downwards.
TCTTGGAAAAAATATCAATGCTGTATTTTCACAATATTCCTGTGATAGGATATCTTCCCCACACAGATGGTGAAAAGGTTAATGTGAGTTTGAGAAGCCTGTTAACCAACCTGGTTGCACCTGAAGGATGGACCAGGCCTAATTAATGATGAAACTTAATTATGGAGGATTTAGTGGTGCTATCAACAGAGGAAGTGTGAAGCAGAACAGGGCTACAGTGAGAAACTCTGTAGTCATCTCCTGATAGTAGGGCTGTGATACTGGTAGGGAACAGGAAAGATTTTGCAAGGTGAGAATAAAGGCCAGGTTAAGTCTTGGTAGGAAGAAGTTAGGAAGGTGACGACAAATCATCTGGTGGAGTGAACCTTGCCTGTGTTAGGGTCCCTGGACTGGAGCTCTGTGTAGAAGGCAGGCCTAGAGCCTCTTGTCAGCCACTGGGAAGGTAGTGTGAAGTCCCTAGGAAGAGGATGTGGACTGCAGGAAGCCTTGAACAAAGGGGGTAAGAACCACTGGGCTCAGGATCAAAGGTGGCAAACTCATAGACTTTAAGGTCAGAAGTTATCACAATCATTCAGTCTGACCTTCTGCACAGTGCAGGCCTCAGAACTTTACCCACTCCTGTAATAGTCTCCTAACCTCTGGCTGAATTACTGAGGTCCTCAGACCATGGCTTAAAGACTATGTTACAGAGAATCCACAATTTATACTAGTTTAAACCCACTGGTGACACAAGCCCCGTGCGGTAGAGGAAGGCATGCCCCCATCCAGTGTATTTGCTAGTCTGACCCAGAGAAAATTCCTTCCCAGCTGCAAATATAGTGATTGGTTAAGCTCTGAGCAAGAGAACAAGACACGCCAGTCAGATACCTGTGAAAGGGTTTTCTGCAATAACTCAAATCCCTTCTGATCTAGTGTCTCAACTCTATGGCAGGATTGGGCATTTGCTTTTTCTAGATGTTCTATTACCCTAGAAGGGGTGGGAATAAAATGTGAGCTGCCCAGATGGTTGAGTCATGAGAAACTGCTGTAGGGCCAGAGTTGCTGTTGGCTGAGGACACCGGATGATCAGAGTAAGTGAGGGCCTGGATGGAAGATTAATTACCTTACACTTGCCTGTTGGTTTTTCTGCTACATCCCCATCTTCTATCCCTTTGTGTGTCACTTTTATTCTCTAGGCATATTTACCAGTGTGCGATTTTATATCTTCATTTGTACCACCACTGAATTTGACTCAGAGTCTAGGAATCTCTGGACAGGCTTGTTGTTCAAAGCTACGAATATCACAATGTTTCCTGTCATGTCAGGCTGAACATCAGTGAAAACAGCAAAATTCTTGACCAGTTGTATGACTCTCATGTTTGTCCATTGTCTAGCCCATTGAGCTCCATGGGAATTTTGTCGCTGGCTTCAGTGTCATTAAGTCTGGGCTGTTACTTTAAGCCATGAAGCCACTGATTTGGTTGTTGAAACTGGCAGCACCATCAGATATTTAACCATTTCTGGAAAACGGTAAGCAGCTATGGTGGGGGTGGGGTGGATTTGGGGCATTTATAAGAACGGATGCACCAAAATGAAATCTCTCCTCAGTGACAGGGTGATTTCTCTTGGCCTTATGTGAATTGTCCGTTGACTTGACGGGGAGTAAGGTAAGAAGGATTTGGCTCAGTGTTTTTTCCCATCACCAGTTTTCCCTGGACATCCAGTGATGGTACGACTGTTCCCAGTTGAATATTGTGTTTAGTATCATATACACTGAGTTGCATGTATTTTCAGCCACCCATACATTATTTAGCATTAAAGTTTGCCCAGACTGATTAAAAATTCAGGTATTTATACAGTGAACCGCTTGTCCATAGCAACAACTTGTGCTGCATCTCGTAATATAAAAGAATCAGTTTAATTAATTATTTTTATTTTAAAGAATTGTGCTACCTTGAATCACTGTGAACACCAAATGCAGGCTCTTACTTGCAAGAAAATATCAGCAGTGACTGCTCAGGTAGATTTAAGACATTCATTACAAAAAATTTGTCCAGGGCTTTAAGAATAATGTACTTTCAGTACAGAGAAATGGTTGTTCTGAACACTGGACTTTTTTTTGTTATTTACAATATGTTTCAAGATTTAGAATTACCATGAAAGATTTACTTGTATTGCAGTTCATGTAAAATTTAAAATCAATAAAGTAAATAAATTTAGCTTGTCTGCTTGAATCAATTTCCTACTATGCTAACACAGTCCTGTAATATTGTATGTCCTTATCTCCAATGTCATCCTTCAGTGATAATTTCAGGGCTGCATTTCTGCTATGTTATCATGTCCTCTGCAACATACTGTACCTCTGAGTCATTTATGATTTCAATATTTCAAGCCCAGTTCATGAATACAATATTCCTTCTGAATGGGTAGCAGCTGGCTGTTTCACACAAAACTTCCTTCCTCTCCACCCTGTGTAAACACAGCATCCTCATTTGACTGAGAGACCATCCGTGCTGGTGCATCAGTGGCATTCTGGAGCAAGGAGATGACATTGTGATGTGAGAAGACAAAGTGATGTTTTCAGAAGGGTGTGCAATCAGGGAGGCTGGAGAGAGGGAATGGAATAAAGGGATGTGGACTCTGATGAAGGAGAGGGCAGATAGCTGGACTCTAGTTTCTCTGCATTACAGAGACATATATCAAAGGAATTTTGCAAAATGCTGGAGTCCTTTGCAAGGGCCTCCTCACTGGAGTTGTCAGAAAGTTTGAGAGGAGAATCTATATTTTTTTCTGCTTGAAGACTTCGCTCTCAGGCTTGTGAATAAGCAGTGGGCTTCATTTTGGAGCTGTTCAACTTGGCAAACATAAATACAGATGAAAAATAAATATAAGTGAGAAACCACTACCTAGTTCTTGCATTTGGGGTCTGAGCTCATTTCTTTAGTGTGATATACAGGTAGGCTGAACACATGGAATGAAAAATGAGAGAAGTGCTACATTATGTTCCCTGCACTAGTTTTGTCATTTAATGTTTCCTTTAAAAAAACAGCTAATCAGAGGAGGCTAGTGTGTAGGCAATGGGCTTTTGGCTCCTAAAATGGAAAGACAGATTGGGAAAGGGAACACCAAAGAGCAGTGCAGAGGAGAAGACCATCTTTGTAAATGGCCAAGGGTCTGCAGGGATGCATTCTACGTTCCCCATAGATATCCACGATCCATGGAGTTTGCAAGCAAAGCCTTCCACCACCTCCAGAAGGACACAAACTCTTCACATCTTAGAGGGGGCCAAGTTTTATGCCATATGCTTCAGTGAGGATTAGCTAATATTTTCTTCACGTTTGCTGTGCAAGAGTTGCTTTGTCTCTTGATTCGTGTTGCATATCTTGGGTCTGAGCTCTTACTTTGAGGCAGCCGAGTAAAAGGAAGGAGTCTTGGAGTGCTTAGAAAAATGGAATAGTGGATTGTGGTTGATGAACCAGGGGGCTAGAGGTTTCAGTACATGCATATATCCAACTATTGATGCTTATTAAAAGTTCAGTTCTCAAAGACAAAGGTGTGAGAAGATTCAGTAGCTGGTACTTCATCTTCAGTTGTGGACCCAAGGTACCGGGGACTTTGTAGAAATGTGGAGAAGGGAAACTTGCACTGGAACTAGAGGGAGGGTTAGGGGGCCTTGTCCCCAGATTTTACACAAGTGCATTTGGGGGGCAGCCCCTGCAAACTGCAAGCATCAGGCAGGTGTGGAGTGATACCTGCAGAGCCTGCATTTTGCAGTGTTGCTGCTGTCCCAAACTGCAAGATTCGGGTAGGAGAATGAGGCATGCAGTTTTGTGAGGAGAATGCCATTCCTTGGCCCTTGCAAACTATGCCCATGTTAAAAGTGGGGACATGGTCCTCTCATTTTTTAAAAGTGTGTTTATGTGTGTGTGTATGTGTGGGGGGTTTGGCCCCTTGGGGCCTCCTGTTTCAGCATTGTTGTGTGGACCCTAAATAAGGTGTTATCCAAAATATCACTGAGAACCATCCCCTGGAAGGACAGGCCCACATACTTGGTACACTTTGTAATTCAAAGATGTAGTCTTGTAAGTTTATATCATGCTAGTGGGTGTGTTCACACGTAGTTTTTAAATCGAAACAACAACTATTGTTTCGATTTAAAAAATGTTATGTCCGAATGACGTTTTGTTATTTTGAAATAACGAACCTTATTTTGAAATAGTAAAACCTAGGAAGAAAGAGAAATAGCTGTTATTTGAAATGGTTGTTTCAAAATAACGCTGTTTGGACGTTTTATTTTGAAATAACCGTTATTTCAATTTAACACTTTTGCCCTTCTCCTTCCCAGGGTGCCTTCTTTTTTCTATACATTGGGTGGGGGCATGGCCCAGCAAGGAGGCCATGTTGCCACACCTCCCATGCTGCCTCTCTCCTGATTTGAAATAGCAAGTCCTGTGTCTGGACTTGCTGTTTTGATTTGAGGTTTTTTACTCATTTTGATTTAAGTTAATTCAAAATAATGATTTTATTTCGAAATAACTTATTTAGAATTAACTTATTTTGAAATAAGCCTCTACGTGTGAACATAGCCAGTGTGATTAGCCAAGCTATTGCCATGTTACCGTATCTGCTCTTTTGATTAAAAAGGGGCTAATTAGAACTGGGCAGGGGGTGATGATTCTATTTTGTGACAACTTTTGTGGTTTTAATAACTTATTTCGGGTTCCACACTGGAATGAAAGCAAAACCTTAGAATTTTGTTTCATGAAAATGTTCAGTTGATATGTCAGTTTTGGATAGAGAATGTCAGGTTTTCAATTTGGGTCCCTATCTCTGGTCATAGGTCAGAGACCCCAGACCTCAGAAACTTTTCCATTGCAAACGTTGTTGAAGTGGATATGTTTCTGTGAAATGTGTCTGGGTTTGATGAAATTGCATCACTGAAAATAAGTCTAGTTGAAAATGTTCCAATCAGCTCTAGAATTAACCCTTTGAAGTCTTACATATGTTTATTGTGAAGAAACATTGATAGCCATAAAACTATAGCTCTTTTAAATTCCACAGAAATTTTGGACTGAAGAATGGACACTGTGAAGAAGTGATCTGGGTGCTCAAAGCAGCTTTCAAAGGATGATGGAGGCAGGGGGGGAGGGGATCCTGCAATGAAAATAATCAAAAACCAATATTGTGTTTTTTAAAGGAATATGTTACAGCAAGTGGGTGTGGCAAAATAGTGATTGTTTGTTTTTATGCTAGACAAACATTCCTGTATTCTTCTTTTAAGACCATCCCCTGATTGCACACTGAGTGAAATGCTCCATTTCTTATTAGTTATAAAAGAAAATTTATTAAGGCTGTAGCAGTCTGTCATTGTTGCTGTCGTGCTTAAAATGGAGCACCCTTTCCTTTGCTGCTATGAGGATGCCTATAAAATGTAAGGCAGATTGAAGGAAACATGAAACAGAACAGTAGCATAATAAAGGTGGGTCAAATTCAGCTCTCAGTTACACTGGGTGAAGTGTAGGTTAATTCCACTGACTACAACAGAGTTACTCTGCATTTATGCTCATGCATAACAGCAAGATGTGTAATATGCGTGTGTGTGCGCGCGCACACACATACGCAATGTAAATTTTCTGGAAGTTGTAATGGTATTATATTGTAGACGTTCATATTTTTGAGACAATATCAGCTTTATTCCTTCTCTGTATTGGGTATGCTATATGGAGATGTAGAGATTGTAATTATTATATTATAATGATCATTACATTACCAAGTAATACAACTCTTGAACACATGCTTAACTTTAAGAAGATCCTTAATTGCTTTACTGAATGGGGACTTAAATCATTAAGTGAGGCAGTGCTGGAAGGTGTAGCAGAGTTCCCCTGTAGTCTAGTATTGCCTCCCAGCCTGAAGGACTTTCAGTCCTTTACCCAGAGGATAGGTTTAGCTTCATCTTGGGGCTGCAAAATGGAGTATAGCAAGGACTGGGCCCTGTTACTCTACAGGCCTCTGACCCAGGGCCAACAGTCTGATATCCTCATGTGCCCTTGGAGTTACTCTGCCTGGGTCACATCCTACTAGCTCTCTCTCTCCCCATGGCTTTGAGTCCAATATAAGGTGAAAAAGGAATGAGCTAAGCCTTCAGCCTTACATGGGCTTAGTGTGCAGTGCTACTTCTCACAAGAAAGCTTCCTTGGCACGCTTGTCCAGGAGCTCTGAGAGTAGCCCAGAGCCCTGTCTTCCTCAGTCTTCTCAGCTGAATTGTTCCCTTTTAAGTTTTATCTGCAATTTGGTGCATATTCTGCAGGTCCAAGGGTTGCCACCTATATGGGACAAGGATTATCCTTTACCTTGTCAGGCCCAGTGGGGGGTTTGTATATCCCATCGTAAAGGTCAGACTTAAAGCTGTGCTTTGTGTACACGACGGATGCTGTTGTTAAAATACAAGTGTTAGGGGTATGTTGATCTAAGAGCATATGTTGTAATATTAAGGAGAAAGTGCAATATTATTTATACACAACAGGGATGCTTGGCCTGAAAATCTAAATGCAATTCTAACTATAGGGACTGTGGCGTTGACATTCTATGGTGATGGGAGCGATAGGAAATGCCAACACGGAGACGTCAAACAGCTACAGCATGTGTAGGTTTCTTAAAATGGTCTGTAATCTTGCAATTGAAGTAATCTGTTTATTCAACATAATACAAGTCGCTTATAACTCCTCAGTCAGGAGCTAGTTCAGCTTTCATTTTCACTGCAAACATAACACAGCCCTCATAAACAATAAATGAAATACCCACATAAAACCCTAAATCGGTGATTCTACTCACGCTTGGAAGTTGTCAGCTGGTGGGCAAATCTGTATTTATTAGTTGTATAGTACGTGTTTTAAAATAACTGCTTACTTTCTGGCACCTGATCTGTTCTGATGGGCCTTTGTTTGATGGGTAGGTCTGTGGGAAAGGTCTGTCACCACAATTTCCTAAGGTCTGATTTTCATGTTGTCCAAACAGGCAACATTGGCAAACTATAAATTTAGAGAGAAGCAGGAGATGGACTGTCTTACTTCTAGGGACATACATTGGCCTGTGTGAGCTTTTAGGAGGAATGCTGTGGAGAAGTCAAGATTTTCTTTGCTAAAAATATGCAAGGCCTAACTGTCCCCAATAAGGAACATTAGCAAGGGTGTCTTGAGCACTAAGGGTCATATTTTTAGAAGTATTTAGGTGCCTCAAGCTTTTGAACCACTGCTCTGCACCTACCTGTATTTTTTGCCGCTCAAATACCTTTAAAAATCTAGGTTGAAATTCTCAAACTTCATCGAATCGTATTAGGCAACTGTCTCCATATTCAGGCGCCTAAAGCCACGATTTTCAAGGCTCACAGTGCTTGTACTGATTGGGTTTATTTTAATTAAAAAATTGGTTTGAGTTGAGGAACCATGTTAGCTAGCATCTTATGTTAAACACAACTCTAAAGTCAATGAGTTAAACACGTTGGCAGTGGTAATGGCTAAGGCTTGCTGGAACCACAGGCCATGGAAGCTCCTGGCTGCTCAGTACTTCTGAAAATCAGGCCATTTGTATTGGTGCCAGCAAGGGCTATTAGAGCTTATCTGTGGGAAGGCATTTTTAAAAAAAGTAATCTCCAAGATTGAAAACCTCTATGCCTTAGGTGTTCTACATCTTCCTTATTTTGAAATGGTAGTAACTGAATATCTTAGCTCAGGATGGGCTCCTTGTTTTCTCATGATCTGCTGACTTCTCATTGAAGGTTGTAGTACGTGTGTGGGCACAGACAGATACATTCATTATGTTCTGTGCTATAACACAGCAAAATTTAGGGCATGCATAATGAAAGTTTGGACTGTGAGTTTTAAAATTTAAGATTCAATTTAAACATCTTGAACCTTTGTACCCCGCAAAATGTCAGATGTATGTCACTCATCTTGCCAAGGTATTGTCTAGAGTCACCTCCTCCTCTTCTTCTTTTCTTGTTGGGTTAGTAAAGTGCAGGGTTACAGAATCTTTATAGAACTGTTGAAAAATTAGTTTTGTGCTTCCTAGTCTTCAGTCACTGCCGATAACGTGTTTTAGATGGAAAAGTGAGTTGTACCTATGATTGATATCACTTGTGACGCAAATGAGAAATAGCCCTTTCATAGTTTTCACAGTTTTTCTTTAATCAAACACCTACATTGTAATGGAGATTGAGCGACTATCTGTTATCTTATGGTATGTTCCTGTTCCCACTGCAGTCAGTGGTTGAAGTTCTGGTCCATGGAAGTCAATCAAAGTTTTGCCATTGACTTCAGCAGGTCCAGGATTCCACTGGTAAGGGATTTTGCTATTGACTGTCGGTGGGACCAGAATCAGACTTCAGTGCTGTACAGGGCTGCAGAAAGAGTAGACCTCCTTCTTTGAGATGATAACAGATTTTTGTGGACAAAGGGAATGTGCTGGAACTAATTTACCTGGATTTTAGCAAGGCATTTGGTACAGTTCCACACAGGGAATTATTAGTTAAAATAGAAAAGATGGGGATTAATATGAAAATAGAAAGGTGGATAAGGAATTGGTTAAAGGGGAAATTACAGTGGGCCATACTGAAAGGTGAACTGTCAAGCTGGATGGAGGTTACTAATAGAGTTCCTCAGGGCCTGGACTTGAACCTGATTTTATTTCACCTTTTTATTACTGGCCTTGGCACAAAAAGTGGGAATGTGCTAATTATGTTGGCGGATGACACCAGGTTGGGTGGCATTGCCAAGACAGAGAAGGATCAGGATATCATACAGGAAGATCTAAGTGACCTTATAAACTGGAGTTTTAGGAAGAGAATGAAATTTAATAATGGAAAGTGCAATGTCATGTATTTAGGGACTAATAACAATTTTTTTTTCTATAAATTGGGGATGCATCAGTTAGACATGTTGGAGGAGGAGAAGGACCTGTACATACTGGTTGATCATAGGATGACTATAAGTCACCAATGTGATGTGGCTGTGAAAAAAGATGATGCAGTCCTAGGATGCATCAGAATATGTATTTCCAGTAGAGAGAAAGTGGTGTTAGTACTGTTATGCAGGGTGCTTGTGAGACCCCATCTGGAATATTGTGTGCAGTTCTGGTCCCTCATGTTTAAGAAAGATGAATTCAAACTGGAATGAGTGCAGAGAAAGGCTGCTAGGGTGATCTGTAGGATGGAAAATCTGCCTTATGAGAGGCAACTTAAAGAGCTTGTCTTCTTTAGCTTAAGCCAAAGAAGGTGGAGAGGAGATATGATTGTTCTCTACAAATACATTAGAGGGATAAAAATCAGGAGGGAGAGGAATTATTTGAGTACAACACCAATGTGGACATAAGAACAAATTGATACAAACTGTCCATCAGGAAATTTAGGCTCAAAATTAGGCACAGGTTTCTAACTATTAGAGCAGTGAAGTTCTAGAATAGCCTTCCAAGGGGATCTGTGGGGGTTCAAAACTTAACTGGCTTCAAAACTGAGGTTGAAAATTTGTGGAGGGGATGATATGATGGTACAGTGTAGTTTGGCAATTGACCAATGTTTGGTCTACTGAGTGGTGGATATGCCAGTGACTTGAGAAGGGTCATTAGATGGGATGGGTTCTTAGTTATTACAGAGAATTGTTTCTTGGGTGTCGGGCTAGTGAGCTGGGTGTCTGGCTAGTGAGTCTTGCCCACATGTACAGGGGTTTAACTAATCACCTTATTTAGGGTTGGGAAGGAATTTTTCTTCAGAGAAAATTGGCAAGGGCTCTGTTTTTTTTTTGTAACTCCTTCTTCTGTAGCATGGGGCGTGGCTCACTTGCTAGTGGATTCCCTGTACTTTAAAGTCTTTAAATCATGATTTGAAGATTTTAACAACTCAGTGATAGGTTACGGGTTTATTACAGGATTTGGTGGGTGAGTTTCTATGGCCTGCTTTGTGTGGGAGGTCAGACTAGATGATCATGTTGGTCCCTTCTGATCTTAGGGTCTATGAGGTGATGCAATCTTTTCATGTCCCCTCATCTCTTGGGCTAGTGGGAAGCTATCCTTTAGCTTGCCTCATAGAGATGTCATATTAAAACTACAGAGGTCTGGGTTTGATTCCTAGCAGTGGTGGCATGCATTGAACTCAGTCCTCAGAGATAGGGGTTTCTAGTAACCAGTAAAACACCACCACAAAAGCAGAAATATGAAGTAGAAACCATTATTTGCCAACTGTTACTCCACAGTTACCACAATTATATCTGAAGAAAAAGGAGACAATACAGAATACTGAATTTTTAGTAGTCAGCCTTCCAGTTTCTTGTTTTGCAGTAAACGGTAGGCGAAACACAGTTTTAAAGTTTTTCTTTTTAATGTGAATGTATTAGTCAAAACTAAGGGCTGCGATTTCAATTTGTTTTTCATTTTTATTTCTAACACTTATCTTTCTATCCATCTCTAAATATCAGTGTGAGTGTGCACACTCACATTTAGTTTCTTCTATATAAGTGCATTCACATGCATGAAGAATTACCACAATACGTGCAGTCAAACAAGAGGAAACATGTTTTGTGTATAAATTATTTGCTGGCTGACAAAAAAAAGTGAATGTGAGCACCGATGGACAGGAAAATTATTTCCTGTTCAGGGCATCCACATGGACATACTTCTGATGCTTATGACCATAGTGGCTGAAGTGCATGAACCCTTTCTAAAATGTTCTTCCAACTCAGGCTAAAGCTGAGCAACTCTGTAACCCTCAGTTCTGTATTGTGACTGTTAGGCTAAAAGGACAGGCACATATATCAGGTATTTCAAATGACTGTAGTACATTTTTGTGTTATGAAAGCTATCTCCTAAATCAGCTATGAGCCCACTCCTAGTTTATCAGTAGGAGCACACAGACAGATAACATCCTTGTGACGTGGCCCTGACCCTTGTCAACCTTTGTTAAGACTTCATCTGAAGTCAGGCCTAATGTTTGTAAACAGGATGTAATTAAGGCTGGGAACTGACAGGGCCTGACAGTAAGACAATGTGGAGCTGGCAGAGAATAGTCTGTCAGATGTCAGCTTTCATTGTGTTCTAAGTGCCTTCATAATAATTAGTGTCCTCTGTCTGAAGGAAGTTCACTCAACTTGGATTAATCTGTCACAGTGTGGAGGCCATCCTTCGGAGTGCAAGTGTTTCCTCTGATAAACCTTAGAACAAGTCTGAGAAAAAAGCAAAGTGAGCCCAAAGAAAACTGTGAAAGTCAAGACTGCAGTGACAGGTGCTGACTGAAAATTAGAAACAGGAAGGAGGGGGAAAAAAGCCTTCTTCACAGCCTGCTTTATCACAAAGTGAATGTAAGAGGTCAGAGAGTTATCACCTTTTTATACAGGCGAACTAGCCTAGCAAGCTGGCATAAATGAATACAGGAAGATGAGTGTACAGAAAAGTCTCCAGATAAACACATTGTTGCGTTTCAATGTTATCTGGTGGTATGCATGTGTAGGAGGTTGCAATAGAGATTCCTGTATGAGAGGGGAAGGGACACTAAGTCAAATTTGGTCCCATATTTTGGCTGTGAACACAAACATTGAAGTGAGTCTAAGAGCAGCAGAAATAAATTTATAAAATAGAAAATAAAATTCAATGTAAACATTTTTTTAAAAATATAGATCTGACAACATTGACAGCTCAGAGATTGTTGCATGGAGTGCGTGAGAAACTGAGACTGAAGTTGACTAAGAGTGAAAGCAAAACTGGCAACTTGATTTTCTGTATCCAAGTGAATTGCATCAAAAGACTGAAAAAGCAGCATTACAGTGGGAAAGTTAATTGGGTTTTAAAACACTTTCAGTTTTAATAGTGTAGAATGATATTTGTAGCACACAAATATGTTTCCAAATACTTTTTTGATAAATGGTGGATTGGCAGAGGTAAGGATACTCATGTTAACTCTAGAGTTAGATAGGTCTTTATATGTTAATACTGGTGACTAAGCAAAATATATGGCATGGGTGGTGCATGCATCTGAAGGCAGAACTTAGCCTAAACTTTTTCCTTAGCTCTAGCAATCTTATAGATGTTTTTCTCTTGTAGCTATTTTATACATGTATGTGCACATGCACACATGAGATGGAGTGACCAAGATTTTGAATTAAGTTTGTTCGGTTAGAGTTTCATTTTGCATACTGAATTCTATACTATGTTCATTACTAATTTCAAAATCTTCAGATTTAGGTGAGAAATAAAGGAACTCACCTGAAACTAAATGAAGGAATGGGTGAAAGGCATGTACCACTGAGTATTGTAATGATACAAACTAGATGTTCTACCAATCTAAATAACCCCACAATAATTTGCAAAGCTACTATCTTCTGTTGCACCCAAATCCAAATGATTTATTGCAGGTGAAAAAATAAAATAAAATATAATTTTGGGTTTAAAAGGCCCAGTTTTTCTCACATTGAATTCAAGAGTCAAAGTCTGCTCCATTCCAAAATGCAGTTAGTAACAGTAGATAAATTGCTGATATTCCTAGTCAAAAGACTTATCATATGGAAAAGGAGCTGAAAGAGTTGCCTGCTGAGTTGATATTTTTTCAGATGAAGGTGACCTGTATTGGTACCTGGAGAATCAAGGGCTCAGTAAAGAATAACTTTGGTCTGGTTTTATAGGGCAAACACACAGACAAACTTTATAAGTAAAGGGGGATTTAACTAGAAGCCAGTGTGACCACAGAAAACCTTGTATAACACATTCAGACTGCTTTCTCCCGTACTGAATCCTAGTAGCCCATCATGCACATGAACTTACATTCAGTGCAATTGTTTAGTGAGAGGAGACAAAGGAATGAATAAGACCTTCATCATAAGAAAGGACATAGAGGCATACTCTGGCAACTGAGGAAATAATAGTTTCTTCAAAGAACTATGAATCTCAGAGTGGAGACCAAAGTTGCATTAAATGTTAATAGGCATGATATAGAAAAGAGATGCCTGGAACCTGTTCAATAAAAATTACTTTTCTTACAGTAGATAGTATGTAATTTTCACATGTTCATATTCTAGTGTTACCCAGAGAGGCAGAAAGCACAGTGGTGTTAGAAAGTTTGAAGGACTGGTTTTGGATATGTGTATGTCTTGTCTATATAGCCTTCAAAATGAAGCAGAAGCACATGAATATGAGGGAACAGAGGTCCAGGTATAATGCCTTGGGGAACCCTGAAGGCCATAAAAGAACGAGAGGATGAGCTAAAGCTGTTAAAAAGAGTAAACAGTTCATGGCTGAAGAGATACGAGGCAAAATGGTTCCACTTAACCCAGTTAACCTACTTAACTAAATAAAATGTTGCCCAACACACAAGTGTTATTTTCCTTAAAGATAGCTGTCATTAGATGAAAGAGTTAAAGACAGAAGCCTCTTAAAGAATTAACTTTGATGCCTGAACACATTTTTTGGCATGTAAATATTACCAGAAAACACAGAGTCCAAAGCAGTGAGTATAAGGCTTTTTAAAGATAGGTAAATCATTTTCTTTTTAAATGAAATTCTGTTTGACTGCATGAAATATGAACAGTAATTAAATGCACAGTCTGTGGGCCTTCCATACTTTAAAGCTTTTGCTTTAAAAAAAAATGCTCACCTCAGACAGGCCAATTACCCAAGAAGGATGGAGTCAAGAGGAAAGTAGCTAAATTTCTTTACTTGAATGATCACAACCACAAGTAAGTGATTAGTCCCTGCAGCACCAGCGGGGATGTGGTGGGGACATTCACATTGGAAGACTTCAAATAGTCATTTCCTTGGTTAAAATAAAATCTGACTTCACTAAATAGACAGTTTTTAATCTCAATTGGACATCTGAAGATTACTCAAGCTGTTGTTGGCTGTGGCAGAAACAAATTTTTCTGCTTTGTTGATTAAACCAGTGGTCTCCACCATTGCTTATCGGCCTGCGACGAGCTGTTCTTTTTAATTAAAAGTGAGCCACCACGAGAGAGCAATTAACAGCTAGTAATTACTGTGCTCTTCAGAACTGCAACATTTTGCCTTTCATTCCAATTATATAATGGACAAGTGGCTTTTTGATCTTCAAATTAGTGAGCTCTTGTACTATTTGTTTTGAGGCAGATTTGGAAGGTTAATGATGGCCTGTGGTGGCACTCTTTCCACTGACTGATGTTAGACAAGAAAAAAAAGGGTAAGGAAACCAGCATAGTCTATCAAGAAATGCAAATGCGGCCTTCATGATAATGAACAGGAGAAAACAGGTCCCTTCATATGCAGGTTGTTTAATATGAGCCAAACAAGCACTCATTTCGGTTCTAGCCAACACTAAGGAATTCTATTTTTTTTCTAAAAAAGTGCAATTAAGTGTTCTAATATAGATTCTTTAGAGAGTGACACATAACATTTAACTGTTTGATACTTAATTGTGTTTGCCTTTGATTGTGGCACCTATAGTTAAATGTTGTTCAGCAGGAGAGAGGCATTGAACTCTCCCTTAGGACAAACAATGCATTGACTTTGCCTAAAATCTTTTAAGTAATAAGTCTTTAAGTATATTTAATGGCCACTATGTCCTTTGAGTCCAAGGAGCCCTTACATCACAAACAGTTGTCTAATTTTAATTAATATTGATTTGCATGTCTTAAATATAAAATATAATTGTTGCCTTTGCTTATAGCTCTATAATCAACTTAGAGGATAGGCAAGTTGAATATGTTTTTCTTTTTATAAAATAAATAACATGGTACTTAGGCCAGATGCTCAGCAGGTGTAAATCGGAGTAGCTTAAATTTGCTTCAGTTGAGTTGCACTAATTTTGACCATGTGAGGCTCTTGCACTTAATCTTTTGAGTTACCTTATTTTATATTTTGTTTATAGATGTCTCTTCCTGTTGGCTGCTGGTCTTAAAATCCCCACCCCCCATTCTTGCAACTGCTGTTCATACTGTAAAAAAAGAAGCATATGTTGTTTGTTTCCCCAGAGATGGAATCAGTTCTATACTGCATTATGTACATTAAGGCCAAGTTCACAAAAGAGCTCAGCCCTCGTTTAGGTGTCTAACTAAGGGCCAGTTTTTCTGAGGTGCTCTGTACCCAGAAGCTCCCATTACGCCACTTATGGCTAGAATTAAAAGAAAATTTCCAAAATGCTGATTCTTTTGAAAATTATGGCTACATATTTTGGTGCTTAAATGAAAACAAAGAGCTTCTGAAAACTGGCGCATCCTCTTTCTGCCAACTCATCTCTCCTCATACCATTGCCTTCAATAATTTATCCCAAGGAGACCCATAAACAATAACTTTGGGTGAAAGGAGGTTAGAATTCTGGTAGGAAAAAATAATTTGCTAAGGAAGAATATTTGTAAAGAATTCAGAGTATTGTTTTGGAAAAAGTATAGATAAATGTTTAAAAGCTATTTAGGACACTTCAGAGTCTAAGTTCTTTTTAGAGCTATATCATTATATATGGGGCAGATCTTGACTCTTCAATTACAGTTGTCTTAAAGATCATGGAATGTTTTAGTTCACTGTCTAAAATATTTCCCCCAAGGGGTTCCAAGTTTCAAGATAAAAGCATGCTGTTTATTTCTGAGCAGTATGCAATTCATAGCACTGATAGTTTTCACAGACTGAAATGTCATCAGGGCATTTGTACTGAAACAATGTGGCTAAAGTACTGTGGTTGTAGTTCATAGTATCTCTTTAATGTTCATTTTAAACAATCCACTCTAGATCCTTCTTTTCTTAATGTGCAGTGTGCTGGTTTTTTTTTTCTTAAATGCTGTATCTAATTATTCCTTTTTGAGTTGTATGTGAAATGTTCTTATGCTTAAATGAACACTGCGTCTAGGACCCAAAAGTCTTAATTCCCCCCTCTGTTACACCAGTTTTATGCGTCTGAAGTCAACTAGAGGCATGTTGGAGAAAACTGATGTAATGGAGTGAAAACTCAAACTATGGCTTCATATCCCTTTCTGCAGTACTCTTTCTTAAGGAGTCATGTTCCCTTGTATATGAGTGCAGCTAATTGTTACTTCCCTTTTAACTGGGTACTTTGCATTTATCTTTCTTGAATTTTATCTTTTTTATTTTAAGACCTTTTCTCCAGTTTATCCAGATCATTTTGAATTTTAATACTTATAATCTCTTTCATGTATCACCACAAACTTTATAAGTGTACTCTCTATGCTATTATCTAAAGCACTGATGAAGATTTTGAACAGAACTGGACCCAGAACTGATCCCTGCAGGACCCCACTTGATATGCCCTTCCAGCTTGACTGTAAACCACTGATAACTACTCTCTGGGAACAGTTTTCCAACCATCTATGCACCCATCCTGTAGTAGCTCTATTTACATATTTCCCTAGTTTGTTTTTTGACGATCCATGTGAGACAGTATCGAAACTTACTAAATAGACCACGTCTACCATTTTCCCTGCATTCACCAGACTTGTCACTCTTTCAGAGAAAGTTATCTGGTTGGTTTGACATGATTTGTTCTTGACAAATCCACGTTGGCTGTTACTTATCACCTTATAATCTTCAAGGTGTTTGCAAGTTTATTACGTATTTATTTGCTCCATTATCTTTCCAGATGTTGAAGGTAAGACTGCTCTGCTCCCCAGATTGTGCTTATTTTCCTTTTAATAGATTCACACTTTATCTGCCATTTTTTAGTTCTCTGGAATCTCTCCCATCTTCTATGATTTTTTAAAGATAATCACTAAGGGCTCAATATCTCCTCAGTCACATCCTTGAGCATTCCAAGTTGTATTTCATCAGGCCCTTGTGACTTGAAGACCTCTAACTTGTCTAAGAAATTTTTAACTTGTTCTTTTTAGCCTCATATCCTACCTCCTTTTCACTGGCATTCGCTATGTCAGATGTTCAATCATTACTAATCTTTTCAGTGAAAACTGAATCAAAGCAATCATTTGGGCCTTCTGCCATTTCCGCATTTTTTGTTATTGTTTTTCCCTGCTTGTCAAGTAATGTGCCTATCCTGTCTTTGGTCTTCCTCTTGCTACTAATGTATTTGTAGTATGTTTCCTTTCTACCCTTTATGCCTCTAGCTAGTTTAATCTTATTTTGTGCCTTGGCCTTTCTAATTTTGTCTTTACATACTTGTGTTATTTGTTTATATTCATACTTTGTAATTTGGCCTACTTTCCACTTTTTGTAGGATTCTTTTTTTTTTTTTTGAGTTTCAGACCATTGAAGGTTTCCTGGTTAAGCCAAAGTGGGTCTCTTGCCATACTTCCTATCTTTCCTAACTGTGGAGTAGTTTGCTCTTATGCCCTTATGATGTCTGTCTGAAAAACTGCCAGCCCTCTTGAACTGTTTTTTTCCTTAGACTTGCTTCCCATGGGAATCTTACCTACCAACTCCCTGAATTTGCTAAAGGTTACCCATTTGGTATTCATTATCTTTATTGTTTTGTTTTCTTTCCTACTATTCCTTAGCATCATGAACTCTACTGCTTCATGATCATTTTCAATCTGATTGAAACTGATTCTCAATCAGTTCCTCTCTATTTGTCAAAATAAAACCTAGAACAGCGTCTCTCCAGTAGTTTTTTTCACCTTCTGAAATCAATTTTCTACAATAAATTCCAAGAATTTGTTGGAGAATATGTGCACTGCCATGTTATTTTCCATCATATATCTGAGTAGTTAAAGCTCCCGTCATCAAGTTCTATGCTTTGGATCATTTTGTTGTGTGTTTAAAAAAGGCCTAATCTACCTCTTCTTTCCAGGTATGTGGTCTGTAGTCAACCTGTACTTTGATATCATGCTTGCTTTTTTTACCCCTTTTATCCTTACCCAGAGATTTTCAACAAGCCTGTCTTCTATTTCCATCTCAAATACAATCCAAGTGTATACATTTTTAATATAAAAGGCAACACAACTTCCCTTTTTTCTGCCTTCCTAAGTAAGTTGTACCTTTTTATACCAATATTCTAGTCATGCCACCACATCTCAATGATGCTATGTCATAGCTGTGTTTTTTAACTAGCATTTCAAGTTCTTCTTGCTTATTCCCCATGCTTCTTGCATTAGTATGCAGGCATCTAAGATACTGATTTGATTTCCCCTGTATGTCCAATGGTCAATGAAGCATCCAGCATGATGTGTAGGGCCCAATCATGCAAAGGACATAGGCGCTGCAGCCATTAGCCCTAGCTTAAAGGGGGGCCCTGTGTTGCAGCCCCTGTGGCACCTGCATTGTTCCAGCCACCCCACTCAAGTCAGCACAGTGCTGGCAGAGGGCCTGCGAGGTGCTGGGGGGGCCTGTAGAGGTTTGGGGTGGGGCCTGCAGGTCAGAGACTTCACTCGGTGGTGCTTCTCCATGCTTCCTGTCTGGCTGGTTCAGCCCTGGGGACAGGGAGGACCAGCGCATATCCACTGTGCTCTGGGACTGGGGCTGGCTAGCATGGAGTGTTGTCTTTGACGCAGCCTTCTGGGGTCCTGGTGGGGCAGCTGATAGTGCCGTGGGCTCTGGAGGGCCATGCTGGTGACTGCTCTGTGTATTAGCTTGTCCCTCCCCCAAATGCCAACCAACTGGACCCTGGCCAGGGCGGGAGCAACGCGGAGAGCAGCTTCTGACCCTAGGGAACTGACCTCCCCATGTCAGCTTGCTCCCAGGCTGCCATGGTGAGAGGCTGGGACTCCAGGCAGGGAGGCTGGTGGTGGGACTCCCAGGCCATGGCTGGGGCATGAAGGTGGGCAGCCCAAGGACCCTGGAGCCCCTTGATTTGGCCCTGATGCTGTGGCTCTCCTATTCTGTATGTTCATTGGTGGTGTTTGAGGGGAAAACCAAGTAGAAAGAATTGGGAGGCCCATTAAAATAATTATTGTGGCTTAACCTTGTCAATCTGTAATATCTAATTCAACATAAAAATGAATGTGAATGTAGCTGTTTGCACCTTGCAAAGTGAGTGAAAAGTGCATATTAAATGGTGTCAGAGCAGAGTGGTTTGACTGGACAACCAATTGACATGTATTTTAATATCTCCGGGAGGGCGTGTGCAGGCAGTGGAGAATCAGGCCTGAAGTTTTGTAAAATTTACTGTGCATTTAGATGGGATATTAGGTAGGAAATATAGGAGGAAGTTTTCATCAATGCAGGGCTGCTTTCATGCAAAGAAACAGTCTGGCACATTGCCGAATCTTGGTTCCTAGTTTCAATGCACCTGGAGTTGTGAATAAGGCAGAACACTCCTAGAAATGAGCCCAAATGGCTTTGTACCTGATTCTTCATTCATTTACATCGGTTTTACACCAATGCAACACAATTGTCTTGAATACGATACACCTGTTTTATCCCTGTGTCAGAAGTGATTAGCCAAGATAGTTAGGGATGTAACCAATGAGCTGGGTGTCCCTAGCCTCTGACTGCCAGCAGCTGGGAGTGAATAACAGGAGACAGATTATTTGAGAATTGTCCTGTACTTTTCACTCCCTCTGAAGTGCCTGGCATTGCTACTGTTGGAAGACAGAACACTGGGATAGATTCTGGGTCTGATCTAGCATAGCAATTTTTATGTTCTCAGAGAATAAGTTTAAAGATAAAAACCAAACTTATTTGCAAGTTCTCTACCATATTTCTACCTCTTGGAAGTTGGAGGTAAGTCCATTTATAGGAACTCTGATATGATTCTCCTAGGTAAGGAATATATTCCCTTGGTCTGCAGGTGTATTGTAACTCCTACTGATGTTCATGGAAGCTAAACATGCTCAGTTACGAGAGAGACCTTTTTAATAATAAAACACTGGAAACAAGGTGAGCACAGCCAACTAGTTGTGAGGTGTTCTGTCAAAAGTCTGATGAGGAATTTGTCTTCATATAGCTAATATAGTAAAAGACTCTTGAATAAGAGAAAAAATGGTTAATATTTAGACATGGTGAAGTGTTTTCTGAGATGTTTAAATGAGAATTCCAGAGCAAGATGAAAATTGGCTTTTCTGTTTTTTAAGTGTGGATAAAACTTCCAAATGGAACAAGACCATGTATATAAAGTGTAGATCACATTCCTATGTTATCACTGGAAAATTTGATAGCCATATATTTTTCGTTTTTGATTTCTTCCTCCTACAATTTTTTTGCTGGGATTTTTGCCATAATGTAATAAAAAAACCCATGAGATACAGGAAATTTAAAGTCTGTTGATGTTGGTTACGTTACATGGAGTCATACAGAATTTAAGTTCCTATATATCAGTCTGCTTTTGAATCAACCCAGGCAAGTAAAGCCAAGGTAGAAGCAAAACCCAAAATAACCCAGATGTAGCTGGAAATATGAGAATAATTCTTCTAAATGCATGTTGACTTTGGAATCTCAGAAGAAATGGTTGGTAGCTGCACTGCTTTATGTGAAGCCTGGAGCGGAAGAAAATATATATTCATGAAGAAATATGATGAGATTGCTTTCGTCCATGCCACCTTGTCTTGTGTTCTTATATCATAAACTTAGTAGGATGAGCTGAGTAAGTAGTTGGACAGCAAACCTCCAAGGAATACTGAGGTATAAATTAGTACACTGCTACAGAGGAAAATACCCATATTGTACACATTTGAATGAGTGAAAGTTCTGTTTGATTTGCTACTTTATTCTGCTTGGGTAAGATTTTGTTCCTATGGTATTCTTTTCAGGTGCTATGTTTAGTCCACTTTTAAAGGAATCAAGCATTGAAGGTTCTGCTGCTTCTCCTAGCATACAGACACATTGATCTTACCAGTAGGGTATTTTCCACTATTTAGTATATTAATTAGAAATGGTTGAAAAATGCCTGTTATGGTCTGTGGAAAAATTTGAAAATAATTAATTAAAATAATTTTTGTGAATTTTTTTCTTTGATGAAGAAAATAAATTGGAAAAAAAATCAGTTTTTTTTTGTTTCTGGTGTTTCAATGAAATTTTTGTTCAAAATGAAAATTTTTCTTTAAAAAGATATTATGCCCTTCATATGCCTGTAGCAAGTTATTTTTACTTAAGTAATATTTGGCCAAACTCTACAGATTTCATTTATTTTGTTTACCCTTTCCTCATCAGTTAGTCCTTCTGTTTCCTTATATATATTTTTTTTACCTGATTTCTCTACAACTTGTTGATATTTTTCTGCTACTCCAGTCTATATTCTGTATGGTGGGTGTAGTCTCTGAAGTACCATAAAAAAGAGGGGCTAACAACTTTCTGATCTATAAAGTGATGCTTTTATGTAGCCCCAAGTTGAATTGTTTTGTCTTGGTGACATTACTGCATTTAAAGCTCTTATATTATTCTCTGGTTTCCTCTTTCATAGGTCTGATTTAGCATCAGTGTTTTGCAAATACCTCTCAAACACTGAGGATCTGTGTTCTAGATTATTGTTTTTCTAATTTAGGCATCCGTATATATCTAATTTTGTTAAATCCTACACAAACTTACCAACTTAGAACCTTTGTCTCAACTACTGCAGCAGTCTGAGACTTGAATGGTTGATTGTTTCCTGGATCCCCATCCTGATTTTTCTGATTTCTTCAGGGTGAATTTCTGAATTCTTCTAGAAACCACTTGAGAAAAATCTTTTACTTCTTTCATGTGTGAATTTGGCCCTGAACAAACTGTCTTCTCTGTCCTTGGAGCTGCTGCCCATTACCTCCCTGTAACTCTTATTCTTGGTAGCACTAAAGAGCAGCCTCATTTTGAAATTTCTTTGACCTAAAGATCCAGAAATACACATTTTGCTTTAGGACAGGCCTATTCTTCCTTCTTTCTTCCATGATATAGTTGAAGATTTCCCTCCTAAATCTCTTCCTTAATCTTTATAACCTTTCTAAATGAGAGTGGCACTGCTGAGATCTGTGCAGGACAAATGGAAGTATTCCCAGGATGCAAAATGGCCAAGACCTTTCGAGTTTGGTTCACAGACCCAAACACAAAATGACTAACACTATCCTCAGATGTGTTTTAAAAAAACCAAATCACTAGGGACATGTTGCAATCTCCAAAAATAAGTAAATAAAATTCAGAGAGTGAGGGTTAGCTTGACTGATAAGCAGAGATCAGATCAGCCCCCTTACTTTAGCTGAACTTCACGGCTCAGTTCTAAAATTGAATCTTGGCCTGTCTTGTGGGATATGTGAATCTAATCTTTTCACACCCTGGTTTGTAGCAGATGACCCACAGAGTGCTGTTGGTGACACCTGTTATGGTGATGGCTGGTGCACCATAGCCCTAAGGAAGTGAGGTATCCCAGCCAAGGAATATGGTCAGCTCTCCAGCTTACCTGATGTGCACGCTGATACCTGCAATACTAAGTCCATCTACCTATTCCTCTTGAAACCTGTCTTGCATATAAGAACTGGAGATCAAACGTTGCCCCAGAAAGTGATCCTATGCCTTCTCTGAGCACTGGGCAGTGCAGATTCTGACTAATTATTTTTGATATGGAAGCAAATGGAAAGATTCATCCTTTGTCATTCTAATTATAGAAGAGTACAGACAGCAAAGAAGTAGAATCCATATTTTGAATTTTGCTCATTGATGTGCAATTTAAGGTGTTGACAGCTATTTAAAAAAACAAAACAAAACATAATTAACCAAAAATGAAAAAAAAAAAAAGACCTTCGCTTGGGAGTGGGTTTTACTGTGCAGCAGTATTCTCATTGCCATTTCAGCAGGAGGAACAGCAGAGTGATGAAGAAGCTGTCCTGTTTAGGACACAGTGCACCTGAGCATTGTTTAGGATGAGCAGCTGTCCTGATTTTATAGGAACAGTCCTGTTATTTGGGGTGTTTTCTTATATAGGTGCCTATTACCTCCCTACCCCTGTCCTGATTTTTCACACTTTCTGTCTGGTCACGCTAGAGCTGTTTGACCTATTTGTATTAACTGTGTGGCCAACTACTGTGCTCTGTGCCAGGATGTGAGTACAGAATTCAAAGACCATGCAGTGATCTGTACCTGTCTCTAATGACTTCTTATGTATGGTGCCACCTGTTAATTGCAAATTTGGCTGTTTGATTGGCTCTGATATAGGGGTATTTAAGTATGTATTGGTTTCCTCTGTTTCTCACTCTCTGCAGGGGGCCAATAGTGTCCCAGTTTAATACACCCCCTCAAGTAAACCAGTAAAGACTTTGACATAGTTTTGTTACTAATCAATTTAATTTTGATCAGTTCAGATATACTATGCAAACTCTATAAAGGGAGTATGTATGCCAGGCAGACTCCCTTCTCTCTTTCTGTCTCATAACCACTTGTAAGCAAAGAAGCTCATATTCTTGGTGATTTAGTTTTAATTTCATTTGATTATTCTCTAGTCCATATCATAACTGACTAAAATATTCGCAAAGGATAACCAAGGGGGAAAAACTGACCAGCCCTTGCACTGCAGCATGGCGAGGAGAAAGTAAATGTTTTTTGTAAATATGGTTCTTCCTACCTGGTCTTCAATAACTATCCAGATCTTTCTTGAAATCTGATCTGTTGTATTCAGTAACATTCATGTGAGCTTCTTTAGTACTTAAAAGAAGAAGAAGAAAAAAGATGAAAATTCCAAAATCTAGTCTCTGTCATGTTCCATAGAAGGTTGAACATGGATATGGAAGAGCTGCTCTGCTCTCTGTTTCAATTGGAACAAAAAAACCTCCTTCCCCAGGCCCCCAAATATAAAACAAAATCTTTGACTACACTGGCCATCAAGACAGCAGCAGGTATAAGGAAAATGATAGAAGTGTTAGTGTAACCTGCTAGGGTGGGCTCAAATTCAGTCAATTGCCCCTCTCCAGTGCCTCACAGAGAAAACCCCTGATGAAAGCAACTGGAGAGCCAGGATCCAGTTGTCAAAAGGACTCACAGCGAAGACTTCTCAGAGTTCCCATCCCACCTTAAACTATTACTCAACAGAAACGTAACAATGAACTTTATTAACTAACTAAACACACCTTATCCTAAAGAACCATAATACATTTAAACAAAAGAGTAAGAAACCCAAGAGTCCCAAAGTTCAGGTGGAGTCACCCTTATCTCAATTGCAGTCTTTTAAGTCCTTAGGGCTTGAATGCAGAACGAAAGCAATCCTCATCCTCTCTAGCTGCAGGAATCTTCAGGCAGATGCCATGCAGTCCTTTCCTCCTCCTGTGTAGCCAGCACCATGCAATCAAGTCACTGGCCATCCAGCTCTCAGTTCCACTGCAGACAACTCCCCTGCAAAGCAGTCGAAAGCTGGGAGAAAACATCCTGCAGTCCACTCCTGCTCAGCTCCTTTCACTGAGTCCCTTAGCCAATGTCCTCTGCAGCTCCTCTCCAGGCTTCTCTTCTCAGGCTTCTCCCTGGGCATGTAACTCCAGCAAAACAATAAAACTTGTGGAGCATGCTCAGTGTGTTCCCTCACCCTCTTACCAGAAGTTTCTGGTTTCTGGGCTGCAAAATCTGCCCAGCAACGTAACCCAGCCATAAGGGTCCCTAAAAGAGATTGCACCTATTTAGGCACATGGGTTACATTAGTTTGTGCCATATGCTAGGTCTGTCTAGTCACTTGAGGAAATCCCACCAAGTTTTATTGTGTAAATAACAGATTAGATTTCTGCAGGTACACATGGATATGAGTTGAAGTTAGATCAAACCATGCTATGTATCTCCAACATTCAAAACAACAAGAGTTTATTTAAAGAGAATTTGAAGATAACCCATCAAGGATGTACAGGGGTATCAAGTTCCAAAGGGGTAGCCATGTTAGTCTTGTTCAGCAAAACAAACGAGAAGTCTGGTGGCCATCTTCAAGAGTCTGACAATGTGGAATTTTCTCCCATGAAAGCTAATGTGATAAATATATTCATTAGTCTTTTAAGTGCCACCCAATTCCTTGTTTGTTTCAGGGGTATCAAGACTCCCATAATAAATGTACTACTATCAATTGTTGGCCACAGCAATGCTCCTTCTTCCTGAGTTTTATCTCTTGCTGCCTCTTATGTTCATGCCCACAGAGTTCCTGGCCAGCGTTCAGATATGCATGACGTTTGAATCCTCAGGGCCATATTCCACTGTCAGCTACTAATGATGGTGGAGTTACTCTGTATTTACAACAGTGTAACTGAGAACAGGATCTGGCCTTAAGTCTTCAATTTGAGTTTGATTAATCCTCACTGGCTACTGTCATCTGCAGAGGTTACCTTCCTTCTATGAGGTGCAGTCATTGGTTCTAGTCCATGCCATGATAGAAAATTACCAAAATTTTATCTCGGGCCTGCTGGTAGTGGAGAATGTCTTGTGATAATACAGGCAATCTCATTGGAAAGGCCAAAAGAATGAGGTATCCTCTGATGCCTGGAGATGTTTCCTACTTCAGTATTAAGGTGCCAAAACACAGTAGTGAGGCAGCATGGAGGTAACTTGCTAACTATGCTGTACCTCAACTGTGGCTCTGCAGAGGGTTCATCGAAGGCTGTAAATCCAGCACACATCACAAATCTGGAATGCACTTAAAATTATGCGTTCACTGTGAAATAATAGTGGTTAAAACAGGTAGTTTTTGTCACATTGTTATAGGCAGGTCTGATTTTAGAAATCTTTTCATGGCAGTTCAGCTTCAAAATATATTGCAAGGGCAGTGATGTCTTTAATGGTGTCCCATAACAATATGCTTCATGAGGACTGTGATTGTATGCTAAATCATGCAGTGCTCATCTAAGATGTAAAAGGGAGAATGCTTTCGGTGATATAAAATTCAGTGGTGTATAGTTCAAATACTAAGAAAATACTGCAGATTTATGTAGATGGGAAAAAAAATATCCACCCCTTTGTGGAATACCAATCTATCAGATCTGCTATCAAAATCTTACTGGGACTTCTGAATAAAACTGTATATATTGGTGCTAGTTAGTGCTGTTGGTACTCTGATTAATTTAGCTACATGTTACTGTCATGTTAGGCACATTCATCTTCTGTCTTGATGCATGTACTTCTCAATCTCTCTATCATTCCACCCCTTCAGGCCTTATTTTCATCACATTTAAGGGTGCTTTCCCCCCTGCCTGTCTTTATCTTGTTAGTCTTTCAACAGCTTCAGTTGAATCTTCATTCTTTCACTCTAGCTGCTGTCAAACCTCCTTTACTGTGTTATCTCATATTCTTATTCATAAAATTGAATCCATTTTATTTAATACACAGACACAATTACATCTAAGTGTTATATAGCAGTGGCGAGCACAAACACTGTAAATTAAATCCAACCATTCATTGAAGAAACTCACATTCAATATATTTTAAATTAAGAAATGAACAATACTGAAATCAGCTCCAAGTAAGCAGTTGCCAACGGTGGGAAGCCAGTGGAGCTCCACTAGCATGACCTTTAATGATGAAAGCGTGAATGTTGCTAATTCAGATACTGATATGAGACATAAGTTAATGCCATCCCAGGATTCATCCATTGATGTCAAAGCACATTGCAGAGGTGCATAAGTGTTGTCATTGCTGTGTTATTTCTTTGTATAATCTTAGCTCCTAAGAGAATGACTTGCAGGCAAGGATGCCATTATGCTGGAACTCACTTTATAGATGGGGAAACTGAGGCAGAGAAGTCAAATGTCTTGCCTAAAGTCAAACAATAAGTTAGTGGCAGAATAGGTCTGGCTAGTCTCTCTGAAAATTGTATTTGTCAGGTGTGGGCCACAGACTGCTTATTTCTCTCATCTCTTCAATTGGGGGATGAGTCAAGAGGGCAAATTTTAGTTCTTTTAACTCAGGTAGGGAGAGAACTATCATCAAATATCAGAGTTCTGGTTCTGCTCCCATACCTTTCTCAACTCACGTTAATTACTTCATTAAAGTAGAAGCATAGTGGATTGTATGGAAACATGGCTCTGCAAAAAGAAAATTATAGGGCGGACAGTGAGTCTAAACATGTTTGTGCAATATTCTGTTCTTTTCAAAGTCCCCTGTTTCCATCATGAGTGCTATAGAAGATGTGTGTATGGTACAAATGAAGAGGTGATATCCATATGATAAGTGGTAGAGCCACGTGATGGATTCATTTGTTGTGCACCTTTGATCACCTCACCTGTACTCTGCCCACTGTCCATCCCTTAACATTTCAGATCCATGAGCAGCTTTAAAGAGATGCCTTACCTTCACCCCCATTAAATTAAGTTGCCAGGGAAAGTTTCCTGCTTTTCCTCCCGAATGTGGAATTCCATCCTCCAAAGTCATTTTGGCCCAAGGCCCTGGATGGGGTATAAGATTCAGTAATAGGTTGAAAATAGCTCTTATATATACAAAACAGTATCATAATTTTGGCATTATATTATAGGCTTGCAGGCTCCAGTTGGGAATTTCATACTGTAAGGAAGTGGACATTCCCATCCTCCCAGTGCAGCTGACCTAGGTTTTGGCGTTGACCCTGGAAGGACTAGAAATAATTGCATTAAACACCAGAGTATTCATTTTAAAGGAGTTTTTAGTGAGCCCTCCAGGATTTGTTGGGCTCAGGGTAATTAAGGCACCTATCTGGCTTTAAAGATGGAAGGACAACCCAGGGAATTATAGACCAGTCAGCTAAAACCGCTGTACCAGGAAAAATAATGAAACAAATAATTAACAAATCCATTAGCAAGCATCTGGAAGAGAATAAGGTGCTAAATGATAGTCAGGGTGGATTTGTCAAGAACAAATCCTGTCAGACTAGCCTGATAACTTTTTGTGGTGGGGTAACAAGCCTTGTGGATAGAGGGGAAGTGGTAGATGTGGTGTATCTAGACTTTAGTAAGGCTTTTGATATGGTCTTCCCATCACCTTCCCATTAACAAACTAGGAAAGTACAGCCTGGATGGACTTACTGTAAGACTGGTGAAAAAGTAGTTGTATAACTACTCCCAGAGAGTAGTTATCAGGGGTTCACAGACGTGCTGGAAGGGCATAATGAGTGGGGGACTGCAGGGACTGGTTCTTGGTCTGGTTCTGTTCGATATTTTCATCAGCGATTTAGATGATGGCATAGAGCATACACTTATAAAGTCTGCCGATGATACCAAGCTGGAAGGGGTTGCAAGTGTTTTGGAGGATAGGATCACAATTCAAAATGATTTGGACAAACTGGTGAAATCGTCTGGGGTAAACAGAACGAAATTCAGTGAAGACAAGTGCAAAGTACTCCACTTAGGAAAGAAAAATCCATTGCACATATACAAAATAAGCAATGACTGCCTAGGAAGGAGTACAGCAGAAAGGGAAGGGGTCTGGATGTCATAGCTGACCACAAGCTAAATATGTGTCAACAGTGTGATGCTGTTGCAAAAAAAGCAAACACCATTCTGAGATGTGTATTAACAGGAGTTTTGTAAGTAAGGCACAAGAAGTAATTCTTCTGCTTTACTCAGCCCTGATTAGGCCTCAGATTAGGCCCTGTGTACAGTTCTGGCCACCTCACTTCAGGAAAGATGTGGGCAAATTGGTGAAAGTCCAGAGAAGAGCAATATGAATGATCAGAGGTCTGGCACACTTGACTTACGAGGGAAGATTGAAAGAGCTGGGTTTGTTCAGTACAGAACAGGAGCACCACTGGCCTGGGAAAAGACCCATGGCTCAGCACCCTGGGACTCAGGGCTCGAGCTCCAGAAGCCTGGTGCCAGCGATGCCCCTGGTCCAGAAAAGAGGAGACTGATGGGGGACATGATAGCAGTTTTCAAGTACCTAAGATGATGTCCTCAGGAGGCAGAAAAATTGTTCTCCTTAACTGCCAAAGATAGGACAAGAAGCAGGGCTGGCGCTGGGGATCGTGGTGCCCCCCCGCAGCAGAGCGACACCGGCACAGATGAGTAAGATCATCAGGGGAGCGCCACGGCACTGTCCACTTTTGACGCCACTCAAAATGCTGGCACCCCCTTGTTATGCAGGGGCTGCTTACCACCTAGCACCGGCCCTGACAAGAAGGAATGGACTTAAATTATAGCAAGGGAGATTTAGGTTGGACATTAGGAAAAAATGCGTAACTGTCACAGTGATTAACCACTGGAATAAGTTGCCTAGGAAGGTTGTTGATGTCTTTGGAAGTTTTTAAGAGCAGGTTTGACAAGCACCTGTCAGAGATGGTTTAAGAGGGTACTTGGTCCTGCCATGAGTGCAGGGGATTGGACTCGATGACCTCTCATGGTCCCTTCTGGTTTCTACGATTCTATGATTTTGCAGCATAGTGCCACGAACATTTAAAAAAAAACCTGCTAAAAATTACAATAGTCTTTTCTGTGAAATAGATGACAGAGTTTATGGGACTTCGTGCCTCATTCATTGTGAGCACTGTATGCACCCCCAACTCCTGAGGAGAAGGCATGTATTCCCTGTATATAAATATATATAAAAATCACATGGTAGTCTGTTATATTTAGTTATCCTTGGTGAAATTACAAATCTTTATACAGTTTTTATTCAGGTCATATTAAGATTCAGATGGAAATTTTCTTGGCTAGGAACTGAGTAAACACATCAGTGTGCATAAGGAATCTATCAGCTGGATTCACAATGCAAATAGCCACTTTCTCTTTAGAACTTTTAGAGTGGTGTTTGATGTTTGAACAACACACTTCCCATTAAAATCAACAAGAGCTCGGCCAGCAACGCCAAGTACTCCTCTTTAAAAATATATGGGTTTTTCTTTTGTGCAGAAGCTACAGAAGTAATACGGACTGAATTGCCTTAGGATGAGACAGAAGTGTATTACTATTAAAGGATACGCTGCATTTAAACAAAAGTGTTAAAAAGTCAGGATGAGGCAGTGAGAAAAGTAAAAAAAAAAAAAAAAAATGGTGTCATTTTCTGAGCCAGCAAAACAAACTACTTTTTGCAGTCCAGGACAGATTGCTGTGGCTGTTTTCCCACAGTTATTTCAGACTGAACATGGAGTCCTAGCCAGCATCTATGCTGTCAGTTTTAACATGGAACTGGAAAAAATGATGAAGATGATCATGATGATGGCACATATGGCCAGAAATGCACTCTGGAATATATTTCGAATTTTCTCTGTAATAGAAACAAATAGGGATTTAATAATGTCAGATATTCGTATAGACTGAATAATCTTTAAAATAATTTCAGTAACATGTTGTAGTGCAGATAGCAGAAGCAGTCTATACCTGGGTGCTTTTTTCATTAAGTTTGTTATTAGACAAATCTATATTTATACATAATATTTCTGGAACTATTTATATTGTTGAATCAGAAGGCACAAAACAACGTAGTGCCTTTGGGCCTGGGCTGCCTTAAAAATTATTATTTATTTTTATTAGCTTCCACTGACAGAAGATTTATAATATTTTAGTTTTCATTAAGTCCTTGTGGTTTTTTGAGTTGATAGTAATTGTTGCTGGGCAAATCTCAAAAGGGAGGACTGGCTAGTTTAGTTCTGACAGACTCTCAGAAGTTTTGGCATTTAACCAAAGTATCTGAACCACTTGAATTTGCAAAACTGATCTGAATAGCTCATGAAGATTGTCTTTTTATTTTTTATGAAAATTGCAGTCCCTCTTGTGTATGGCTGACCTTGACGTAATGTTGTAGCAGCCCTTCTTACAGGAGTTTTGTACTTCTGTTTCTGGCCAGAATGAGCAAAAGTAAGAAAAATTGGGGGGGAGAGGGGGAGGATTAAAAACTTAAAACAAAAGAGTTAATTCATTTTTTTCTAAATAAATACATAAAAATAATGCTCAATTTGCAATTTGGACGAAGGGTTGCATTGATTTCTAAGGTATGCATCTATAAGTCTAGACTGTTTCTCTTATACCTTGGTAATTATATGACCCACAATACTGTAGTATTTGAGTACATCCCAAACCTTTAAAAATCAGAACAGAAATGGTAATCTCTTTCTTCTTTCCCAGCCTGTAAGAGAAATAGCTTGATTAGTTTATAAGGGAGGGAGGTGGGGAAAGGGAAAGAAGTTGTTTATTTGTTGTGAATTCTTGCAGTTTTATCACAAATGTTATATGAAGTAACATATTTCTTAGAGTGACAGCTTCTGCAGTCACCGGCTTACATGAGGATCCCAGTATTCTTTACAAAAAAAATAAGTTTTTAATGCTCCTGGTTGCAGAGGAAAGTCTGACAACATGACTCAAGTACACTCTTAAAAGCTCAAAAACCAGAAGGCAAAGAAAAAGAACCCAGTATATTATCCTTTTCAGAGTCTCATGAGTTTTGCTAGGATTAACTCATGATTTTAGAATACTTGGTCTTGGCAACACTATGAGTAAGTATGCTGAGTGTCGTTATTGAGGGAAAGCTACACTGAGGAAATAAGTTTTACTATTTTTGGCCTTGAGTCATGAAAGCAAGCCCATTCTTGAAATCATCTGAAGTCAGTGGGACCTAGGTACTTGTTTAAAGTTAAGCTAATTATTATTATTTATTTGTACTATCATAATGCCTAAGGGCACTAGTTGTGGATCAGGACCCCATTCGGCTCAGAACGAAAAGACAGTCCCTGCCAGGCTTAGATGTTTTCCTGAGCAAGGATTGATTTGCTAACGTGCTTTATTGGTGAGTTCAATGGTCATTTTTGTTAGCTGGTGGAATGAGGACCGTGTCTAGTTCAAGCCAGGGCTGGATCAAGGCCTGGGGGGGCTCGAGGCTGCCCATCCTTGTGGGTTCCTCTTATTGACACCCCCCCCATGCTGGAAGGGGGTAGGGTCAGGAGCTTTGGGGGCCCAGGCAGTGCTGGGGAGAGGGTTACGGGGCTCAGAAGGATGCTGCTGCTGGCTGGTGAGCAGACCAGAGCTCGGCAGGCAGGCTTAAGGTGAGAGGTAGCAGCTTGCCACCCAGGACGGCTGGGCTTTGTTGAGCTTTTCAGAGCTTCATTTGCAGATATGAGCTGCATGGCTATGGGTCCAGGTGCTCTTTACTCTCTTTTTACATCCATGAAAGACAGGGGCCAGAGACACAGTTGGTGACCCTTATGGCAGTGGTGTTTCCATGGCTTCCACTTGTATGAATTAGCTGAGTTCTTTGATGGCAGAATGCTGTGTGTCTGGCCCTGCATTTTGTTTGTTCTTGGTAGCTTCTGAAACCATCCTGGATGCAGGCGTTCTTTGTGAAATAAGAGAGAGGTGATGTGCCTCTATCAGTTTCGTATAAGCTGTGGGTAGTTATGCAGTGACTTACAGTCAGGAAAAGTTTTGTGGAGTGCAACTATCCTTTCTTTATGGCAGAATGGAATTTGGCTTTCTTTGTCCCCCTACCCCCAGCAGCGATAATCCATTGAGCTCTAATTTATTTCTCTAGCTTTGCTGTGAGAGCTGGGCCACTCTCAGTATCTTCATTTATGTTCAATATGAGATTCTTGTGGGTGCTGAGCAGAGATTCATCTCTTTATTCAATGGCAACATGCTTCCCCACTTCCTCCCATATGCAGTTTTTTTGCTGTGATTATGATGAGACTTTGCCTTGGTGTAGAACTGAAAAGTGTTTCTAGTTGGAGCCAGACTACTATTGGTCAAGTGAGGTTTCCCAGCAAAAGAATGATATTTCAGTCTCTGCCAAGTAAAAAAGGCACTTTTTTGCCTTATAAAATAAAATCCCATGATTTGGACTTGGAAAAATGAACTTTTTTATATAGCTGTGCCAAAATATTATACATAAATATTTTAATGCAAAGTTCTGATTTAATGATTTTTGACCATCTCTATTCACTGAGCAATTTCTGGTCTCAGCTACACTCTGATAGTCTCATTTGAATGCTAACAGCTCTTTTCAGATGTAGACAAATCATTCAGTCTTTCAACCAAAAATCATCTGAAAGTCAGCAGGAATTTTTCTGAGTGAGTACTGATGGATTGGCTTTTAACAGATACCCAGTAAGGGCATAAGTCATCCTCAGATACTCTTAAGAATCCAGTTCTGAGTGTTTCTTGAGAGGAGTCCACCATATTTGTCTTCCATTGGCTTTTTGAATTGATGGGGCTTGTTCATCACAAGTTCAGACTCCTACTTGTCTATCTGACAGGCATCTCTTTGAAGGAAACAGGGAAAACAATAATTTTTGCAACACCGAACCCAATTTCTATGAAAATTTAGAAGACTGTTTCTAATTGTTTTTTGAGTCTAAGTTCAATGCACAATAGAGACCTGAATAGGGCTTCTAAGCACAAGTGTGAATCTAGGATCAATAACAATAAATCAACTGTAGTCTGTGATCTGGGCCAAATATTCAGCCATGGTCCAATATTCGATAGTCAGTTTTGCATTCTTGGTACTGAATTTGCTGACATATGCATGTACAAATTTTACATTTCCACATACAGCTTGAGTAGTTGAGATTTTAATGGCTTGCTTTGCATGCTCAAATGTCCACTGACATATGGAAAACAAGTACATATCCACATTTGCAAGTGGAGTCAGTTGCATGCACAAAAACAGAATGGGAAACTAGAGGATGGGGCTGAAAATGTGGCTTCAGATCTGCCCAATGAACGCCAATGTCTCCGGTAAGGAAGTGTTGAATAAACATAAAATATTCCAGAAAAGTTGTAGTCAAAAATCTGCCCTGAGAAAATAATATGTTGATGAATGTGGACTGTGAACACATTCTCCTTTCCAATATTGTTTGTTGCAACTTTTAGCACTAGAGATACGGGTACTAACTAGAATGGTCTGTCCTGCAGAGAGCTATGACCTCCAGTGTTTGCACCTGAGAACCATTCTGCCACTTTCTTCAAGTCCTGAGTTTTAAGTGTTGCAGCTTTTGGTAGTTTTATTATTTTAATAGATAAAATATGTTTGGGTTCAACGAAAGAAATGTTTTTATTTTAATCAACCATCCCTCAATCATAAATATGGAGATTTTCAGCCTCTTAGTAATATGGCTTATGATTGCTCATTGTATGGGAAAAAAGGAATGTGGTGATTCCACCCTCCCTTAAAACACTGCAAAACTGGTAGATTGGTAACATCACAAGAATGCATTAATATTGATGTCTGTTGAAAAGTTATAGAATAGCTATACTGGGTGTGCATGTAGGATGAGGTCACTTTTTCTACTTCAGTACTTTGTCCCTAAAACTCCAGTATCAGTCCAAGACTGAGTATGTAATATGCAACATATATCCTCCAATGAGCAAATACTTAGTTTTTCAGCCCAATAAACATACACAGGGGCTACGTCTACACTTATACTTTATATCAAATTAATGATGATTGATTTGATTTAAAGTATTGCATGGGTACATTAGCTTTCCTTAGTTCGAAATAAGGACCTCCCTCAATTTGAAATAAGGAAAGGTCATTTTGAAATTCTAAAACCTCCCTTAAATTCAAAACAACAATTAAATCAAAATTATTAGTTCGATTTAACCAAGTGTAGCTGTGTTAATTCGAACTAACCTTTAGTTTGAATTAACATTGTTTGTGCTTCTTCCTCCCAGGGGGCCTTCCTTTCTGTGTATTGGGTGGGGCCATGGCCCTTCTCGGGTGCCATGTTGCCACACCTCCTATGGTACCCGTCTCCTAAATTGAACTAGCAAGTCCTGTCCATGGACATGCTAGTTTGATTTGGGTTTCTAGTGGTGCCATGTTAATTTGATTTGACTGAATTCGATTTAATGATTATTAGTTCAATTTAATTGGCTCAATTTAAGTTAATTTGATTTAAAAATCTAAGTGAAGACATAGCCTATATAGGCGTTTTCTTGGCTAAAATAGAAACAGTGACCTTAAAAGATTTTAATTTCTACAAACTGACAGGCCTCATGACTGGATCACACAATAAATATTAAATGTAATTTTTGTAAATGGTTTCCCCTACTATGCATATAAGGATGTTTCGGTGTTTGGAAGACTGATAAAAACAGCTGATGACCTTTTGGTAATCTACATTGGAAAAGTCAAATTTAAAAATTGGGATTTTTTTTTCTGTACTCGTTGACCTGTAACAAATGAGTATAAAACATTTCAAGATCCTGGCTGAAGGGGAACTAGGAATTTAATTGTATCAGTCAGTCATCTTTTACTAGTGTTTATATTACATAAATTGCTATCAATAATGGTAACAAATACATCTTAATGCATCTACTGTTGAAAGTTATTCTTCAGTTTGGATGAATCTTTCAGACATAAACTTCTCCCATAGCCAAGCAGAACAAGGCACTATTTTTGGTCCCTAAAATATTATATCAAATATCAGGGAATGAATAAAGGGACTCTCTGTAAAAACGACAATAGGTAGGACAAGCAGAACATTTTTGAGAGGGGAAAGAGACTTTGTAGCTTAGCTTTGCAGTTGCTGTAAATTGCTGTCATTTCATTAGCCTCAGTGGAACTGAGTCAATTTATAGCGGCTGAGGATCTGCCTCTCAGTTTCTAGATTCCTGGGTTACATGTGAAAGCCAGGTTGTGCAATACAACTGCATTTCCCTTTGCTTCCATTGCTCTCTTTGTGTACCTTCCAGCTTACATCAGTATGTAATGAAAAAAAGACGGAGGAAGAAGATAAACTTATAAGGTGTTAACTGAACAATAAGTCAGGCTTACTGTTTAAAACAACATGGAAGCTGTTTCCATGAAGCAGAATCATATGGAACATGCTACATTCTGCTGTTGGCTGCAGATGTTTTCCTCATTCACATGTTGTTAACATAAGGAATAAAATTATGATTGCTACAGTGAATGATTCTTTATGGAAAAGCTGGCTTGAAACAGCACTGAATACAGCACAAGCAAAAGTTTCAGACT
>ML682074.1:0-57500 GCA_007922195.1 Podocnemis expansa | reverse complement strand
AAATATTATTTCTGTTAAAGAATGTTTAACTTTTTTTTACTTTGTTTTATGGTTGTTTACTGGCTTTCTGTAATTTTTAGCCAGTTCTTGGCCAGGAGTAACTTTTAAGCCAAGTGGTAAACCACTGAAAAAGAAATACTGGTGCAACCTTTAATTTAATAATGCCAAATTTGTCTCCAGAATTATGATGTCTAGAATATTAATCTGAACTTTTTATTTAATAGATACCTATTTATTTAAAAGAATTGTAGGAATTTTGAATTTTTCAAAGAAGATTATAGTGTCCCATTGCTTAAGTAACTGACTACCACTGAGTTAAATTATGGCTGGAGTCCCAAGATGAATCCTTTGACTGATTTTTCTCTCACTTACAATGAAGCATAAATTCTCTGAAGTAAAAAGGATAGTATTGGCATAAATGATGTGTGAGATCAAAGTCACCTCCATTATTTGGTAGAATCAAATCCTCATTTGGTTGACTTCAGTAGATATTTTGCCATTGACTTCAATGTGATCAAGATTTGGCCCTAAGTAAATTTCACTTTTTCAACTTAGTGCTGTTTCCACTGTAAGCTGTAAATATAAGTTAATTATCTGTGCTGGTTTGCACCAGAAAACAATATCACTTTCAGTGATGGCAGAAATACTAGTTCCAAAGTGGTAGCAATGTTAGTCTAGTCCACAGGACTCTTTGCCTGTTTTAGGGGAAATATTAGGGACCATGGACAGATGAGGGAGTGAGTCCCATAGGCTGGTATAAAGGTAATTTGGATCAAAGGAAGTTCTAATTACTTGAGTGTTCGACACATGGGGTAATATTGTAATGGAGTAGAGCACTTCATAGTGATAGTTGTATTCCATCTTTATCAGATGAATTAAAGGGCCCCTAAACAGGTTCAAATTAGGAGGGAATATAACATTTTCTCACAGAACCAAATGACCCTGCCTTCTGGCAGCAGGGGTGTGTCAGTCTGCTGTTTCTTCCAAGAGGAATATTTATTCACCTTCTGGACAACCTGTGTTTGATTCCATGATGGATGCAGTATAAAAAACTTCAGAAATGGGCCAGGGAGCAGGAAAGAGTGTAAGACTCTTGTCTGGCTCTGTCTTCTCATGCCTTTGTTCGGTCAGTCGCAGTTGATCTACAATTTTAAAATGAGTTAGCACGCATTAATTTTACATCTCGTTCAGATATCACAGTTTTAAACTGGGCATAGACAGAGATTTCACAGTTTTAAATTGGGCATAGACAGAGATTTGCTCCCAGCTTCTCTTTTCATGTAGTTGAAAAAAAAAATCTTTTGTTCAAACAAAGTTAAGATGGCATTCAACTTCCTAACATATGGTAGTGTGTTCACAGGTTAAGTGTTTTGTGCAGTTCTGGAAACAGCGTTCTTAGCAAATTAGGTAGGATAAGATCCTGACCCCACTAAATCCCATTGACTTCAGTTGGGCCAGAATATCAACTCTAAAGTTCTGAGCAGTGTAGCAGGGTGCTAGGCCAGTCCCTGCTACGGAGCCCTAATCAAGAAGGGAGGGAAGCTAGCTAGGTAAGCTGGTAAGGAGCTGATGAGAGCAGCTGGTGGGCTTGTTAGCCAGCCTCCATAAAAACTCTCAGGCAGATGCAGAAGGGATGGGGGTGGGGCTAAAAAAACCCAAACCAGGTGTGAGTAAAGCTGGTTGCCTCAGAGGCTGAGCTCTTCCATTGACACTCTTGGGGCTGTTAGGTCTGTGGTTACTATATATAGGTGGTGGTGGAGCGCTCCTTAACACAGTAAAAGAGCATTGGTGATGCTTTAAGCCTGAGTCTGCATGTTCCTGGTGGGGGGTAAAGAGTGGAACAGCAGGGGAGGCCTGTGTGAGTTGACTACAGCAGCATGTTACTAGTGATGTATTTGAATGTGAATTTCAAACTGAGTCCAGACAAAAAGCCTGGATCTGAACACCCAAGGTGAAATTCAGATTTGACTAGGCATTGCGAGCTTTTGTCTAATTGATTTCCAACAGAGGCCTATACAACTGATAAAGAATCAAGGGAAGGGAAAACTCATAGACAACTCTATGGGCCAAATTCTGCTCTCCCTGCACTAGTTCAAGTCTTATTGGAATCAATGGTCTTTACCTTTACCAATGATACACATGGTACATTAAGTGGGGTTAAAACAAACAAGGGCTATGTCTACACTAAAGGGCTCAAGTAAGTCAACTTAGTGAGACCCCATTTGTTTAAGTCAAATCAAATCATAGGGCTGGAAGGGACCTCGTGAGATCATCAAGTCCAACCCCCTGGGAATTGAACCCAGGACCTTCTGCATGTTAAGCAGAGGTGCGAGCCACTGCACTATTTGCAGGGAACCTAATAAAGTTGACTTTAAATGGGAGTTGTGGCTTAAGTTGACTTTATAAATGGCTGTAATGCACTAAGTTGACTTTATTAAGTTGACTTTAATGGACAAATTGTGTTAAGTTGACTTAATAAAGTTGATTTAACCCTTAAAGTAGACTTTAAGGACAGGAGTATTAAGGCAACTTAAGTAATTGCTTAAGTCGACTTAATGAACTCCAGAAGTGGCCAGGGAGTTGCTTAAGTCAACGTAAGCCTCCAGTGTAGACATAGCCAAGGAGTCTTGTGGCACTTAAAGACTAACAAATTTGTTTATTGCATAAGCTTTTGTGGGAGAAAATCTCACTTCATCAAAAGTGAGGTTAGTGGGACTTGCACCAATGAAACTGAATGCAGAATTTGGCTCAAGGCAATTTTAATTATACCAAGCCACCAATAGAACATGTCTGACCATATGTGTTTTGCTCAAATACTGCAGTAGCCATCTGGGATATAAACACCCCTCAATCAACCTATCCCTTCATAAGAACCAGAAGGCTTTCTTGCCTGACATACAGAAATATAAGACATTAGATCAGAGGAGTTCATTACAACACACATGCCTCATTGGGTATTTTCAGTCTTCTTTCTTCAGTTGTATTCAATTATCTATCCAAATGGTGCATAACTAGATAGTAAAACCACAGCTGGCAACTGCAGATAAATGATAAAGAGATGAAGCAAGTTACTTGAATCTTACTAGATTTTATCAACTGTATGGGAATGTCTTTAAATTTCCCAAAGGTTAATGCAGAAGGAACTTAAACTGATCCAGTCACCCCGCAAATGTCAGTAATAGTTCTAAATATAAAACATACCCTTGTGGACATTGAATGACTATCCTAGGATAATATTTTCTGAAATGATGAATCCTATAGCTTATGTATGTGGAGAATGATGTTGTGTCTGTCCATCTCAGAATGTATTCTGTCTTAATAGTAATAGTGTGAGGTGAGGGCAAGGTTCCAAAAATAACTGTCAAGATGCTGTACATGTGCAGATGTATTCCTGGGATAAAGAACCTCAAGGTCAAGCAAAAGCTTAAGCTTAATTAAATCAAGAGCTGTTCAATGTTCCCATTATTAAGGTCTCACCATCCCCCAAAAAGGAGAAATTCACTCAATGTAGAAGTATTCCATTCCATATATGTCTTTTTAAAGCCCAATATTAAAGATGTGTTATACAGGGCCTTGTGTGGGCTCTCTGTGCCAGTGGATTTCCATCTAAATACATAATTGCCTCTTTAACTGCCGTGCCTGCCCCTTGAGATGAACAATTCTAGAAGCATCAGTCCCTAGATATTACTCTGGAGCTGCTGTGGTTTCAAAGTGCCAATTTAACATAGCAGCAACTGAGCACAGCAGAGAGAGATTGGGATCAAAGTGTATGAATTTTTTTGTGATGGCGGCATGTTAACCTCTGTGTCCTTTTTGAACTGCAGTTCAAGTAAATGCAGTCATTCTATCCTCCCCATCCGTGCAAGCTCAGTTGTATATGGCATTCCTCCTCACTTCTTGTTCCCTACTATTGAGTAGTGCTGATCTGCTTTGTAAAACAGTGGCTTCTTTTAAATTTAGAGGTAATTCACTTTACTGGTGTGATGAATGGGATATTTGCATGTTGTACATGTCTTGTTTGGTATTAAAGCTCCTTGGGACCATATGAGATTAAAGGAGATGTATTCCCTGCATTCTGTTGGTGAGCACCTCTGTTTCATGACCAGTGAGTAGGTGTAAATATATCAAGCTACTCAATATACCCAGATGCTGTGTAATTCATTTCTCCTCAAAGGGGAAGGTCCCAGACATCTGCTTTCTCTTGATGGAGGGCTGACACTGGTTTGAAGCATGGAACACTCATGTTGGAAGAAGGGGAAATAATATTAATAAAACTTCAGGGGGATATACCCCAATAATTGACTCAAAATATGGAGAATAAAGCAGAATGCAATCCTTCTGATATTTGCCGCAACTTCTCTCAAAGGACTACTGCATAACAAATCTATCACCAACATTTCTTTAAAGATTAAAATCTTGCTTGTGTACTAATGGAAAGAACTTGTAAGATGGTGTGTAAAAGTGCCATCTGGTGATCTGTGTCATAACATTATAAGGAATTCAGTAAGTACTTCATTACATTGCAGTGGAGGTCCCTAGATAGTGTAGGGGCCTTTAGTCAGGGTATGTCTATGCTGGAGGCTCTGTTACGTCAACCTAACGAGACTTTAAGACCTTGTTAAGTTGACTTAGAGAGCCCACACTGAAAACTCCTGTTAATTGCCTGAGTCCACATTGACAGTTGCTAGGTCAATGGAGGAGTGGTGTGGAGAGGGTGCCTGGAGGCCACTTAGGTTGACTTAAGAGCTTTCCCCGTCTACATTGGCTTAAGTTGACTTAATAAGGTTGACTTATGTGTTAATTCAACCTTAAGAGCTGGTGTTACTAAGTCAACTTAAGGAAGCGCTTAAGTTGACTTAATAAAAACCCACTGTGGCTGCAGCAGTCTGTAGGTCGACTTAACTTTCCTTAAGTCAACCTAAGGCTCCAGTGTAGATGTAGCCCATGCAACTTAGGCTCCTGTCATAGAGTGGAGAATCCTATTGTGAATTAAACCAAATACAATGAGAAACAGGTATGCACCTGCTGTTAAGTGCTGTTCTCTTTCAGGCAGGGGTAATCCTCAGTGAATTGGTGATGTTAACCAATTTAAGTGTGGCTTATAAAGAAGTGATCACATGACATAACATGAAGCTGTGACATCAGTGTGTTGGGTTCCTTACTGTCATTGTTCCTGGAAGGGTCCCACTACGGAGGGTGCAAGTTTAAACCAGGAAACCATATGATGGTTGTGTGGAGCTGGGAAAGCTTCAGAATGGACTAGAGTAGAAAATGCCTTCATTTCCCACCACCAAGTGTGAAACCCCACCACAGGGCTAGTAGTATATCTATAGCTCTGGGATTATTAACAGTTGTTCCCTATGCTGTTTTTAAACCAGTTTTTTTGGTATCACCTATGCCGTTTCCCCCACAATGTGCTATGAAAAGAGGTGTTTAGGAGAGGTTATGTACACATACTTGAGCAAGCACAGCACTTGTGTATCAAAGCTCATGAGGAGGGCCAATGTACCTAAATAACAACTTGCTGGTTTAGAACAGAAATAGTTTCACAAGTGATGACTCTGATATCATTTGCATGAACAGCTCTTGCAGCTGACCATTTATGCAGAAAGCTGGGTGTTTTAAAGAACAGGACAACCATGTAATTGACTACTGTTTTCAGTACATACTGCACTTTTTACCAACAAATTCCATAGCAAACTTGCCCTAGTAAGAGTTTTACCCCTTAATGAATAGAACCTCTTGTTATGGGATAGCTTAGTGCTGTTAGTATTTTCTCTCTTGTTTGACTTTATTAGGTGCTATCTCCCATGACAATCTGTAAAGCCAATTAGTGGAGAAAATAACAGCCATATTAATCTCTTACAGCTGTAGAAGAAAAATAGTCATACTATAATGGGGAAATTGTTCTAAGTGTGAAAAATTACCCACTTTGTCTATTTCATATTTCTCAAACTCCAAAATTAATGACATCCCGCAAAAATAAATATTTATCTCTGTACAAAGGGAGAGATTTTATGAATGCTAAAGCTTTTAAAAAATACACAAGTTCATAATCCTGTAAACATCCAACATGTTAGTTGCTGAAATGATTTCTGTGTTTCTGTATCTGTGATTAAACGTAGTTAGAGGCAAGCAGTGGGACACCTTAAGAAATCTATTGACTATGGTCTTAATTAAGACTTAAAAAAGGTGTTTGCTGAGTTGAGACCTTTGATGAGTATGTCCCTCAGGAGTTAAACTTTCTTCTCAAGACTTATTTTCAGGAGTGGTCATAAGCCTTAGAGTAGCCATTGCATGGGTTTATCATGAGACTGAAGCAACATTGACCACATAGGTCAAGGTCAAATTCTGCTCATACTGTACTGTATGACTGGAAGCATGCATGGGGAATGAGGGACAGCAGTGGAGCCGTTGAAACAAAAGGGGACAGTGAGCAAAACTTCACAATGAACACTGCGCTAAGACCCTTGTAATATAATCCCACAGGATTTCCTGTCCTGCAGGTTGAACTCTATTGGACAACATTAAACTCCTTCTTAAAAAAATTAAAGAAAAAATACTCCTTTCCTGCAGCAGAGGTGGAGTATTAAGGATATTAAGGCGGCAATACCAAGCATTTACTTCCCCCTCTGATCAGAACATCTTAGGTCAAACAGCGTGTTTCACTTAGGACAGAAAGTTAGAGGGGAATTATACTCTGAGCACTGGAAACAACCCTTAAATATCTGTCCTGCCCATGAATTTCCAGGTGAACAGAGTAGGGGATGGAGCTAGTAAAAGCCCCCAAATATTCATTTTAAGTTTGGTTTATTTTGTATAAAGCATCAGCGGTGCAGTCTAGAAAAGTTGAGTGGAAGGGGGAAGACAGGATCAATAACATGTTCATAAAGCTAAATCCACTCCACAAAATGTTAAAGATTTAATATTTCAACATGAAAGTTCTATGGACCTCAAGATAGTGCATTTAGTCTGTAAACTTTGCTGTGTTCTCTGTTGATTTTTTAAAAAAACTTGTTCCATGCCCCCTAGCTTTGAAAACTTAGATTTTCCCTCTTTCCCACTTCCCTGCTCTTTGTGTTTTTCATTTGAGTTTGTTCTCCAGGCATGTTTTCCTCAACTTATACCAGGCCTAGCCAGAACAAGCTGAACGCAGCGTGAATGTTCCCAGCCTCATTTTAACTAAATTAACTACACTTACAACCTCAGTGTCAAGACTCTGAACAATGAAAGCTCACCACTGTACACATGAAACAAAAATGAAATTAGCCAGCAGTAGGCAACAACAAACAGCTGAGGCATTCAACTGTTAGCCATTTGAAGGATTAACTTCTAAATCATATAGAGCTCCCTTGGTAGTTTAGCTAGTTGGGCACTCAAGGGTATATAAAAACACACTTTAAAGTAGAAATGCATTTCTTCACCTATAAAACAGAGATTTACTGGCAGACTGTGATATTATTAATACTGGATTTTCTTGCCCTCGTCTGTAATACTTAATCACACCTTCTTTTACTTTCTCCATACACTTTTGTTCTGGGCTCCAAAAGTGAGACAGT
Organism: Podocnemis expansa; assembly: GCA_007922195.1. Taxonomy (NCBI): domain Eukaryota; kingdom Metazoa; phylum Chordata; order Testudines; family Podocnemididae; genus Podocnemis; species Podocnemis expansa. Next base: position 49,941 of record ML682074.1, on the reverse strand, counting down.
GTGTATATAGTATGTATTTGGAGACAGATGATACCATTGCCAAGAAATATATTTTAACAACTTGCATTTTAACAATTGCCTGCTCTATGTATGGGAATTATTTTCTCTTGCTAATGTTTATCCACTGGATGAACTGAATATTTCACTGGTATTAACATTTTTTTGATTGTTACTCCATTAATAATTAAGGAGAATGTCCCAGATCTCTTTGCTGCACTGACAAATGCAACGAGCCAACCAAAATATGTTAGTAGTGAGTTCTGGTATGAGTTTTCTCTAGTTAGTACATTGCAAAGAGTCACTAAGGACCTATTCAGAACTACAATAAAGGAGACTCAAATTATTGTGGTTATATGCGCATTTCAATTTGTTTCTATATAATATGAGAACATTGTCATGAATCTGTGGAATTTTCATACAGAAAAATCTCTACAACTTCGTTAATGATTCATTCAGTCAAGACCCTGATGCCCCTATACGAGTGTTTAATTAATAGAATGATACAATTTATGGAAGTCATCTTTTTTTAATGAAAACTCCTGACAGAGATGACTACTTTTTTTGTCTAACACAGACTTAGTAATGATCCACTGAATATACTAGTCACATATGTTTGTGGGTATAAGTTGAAGAAGGATTCCAGACAGTGTCATTTTTTTTTAAAAGCTGAAATAAAGGGAAAAATAGTAGAATCACCAAGAAAACCTAAACAAATAAAGTGCAAACAGAGAGTGACAAGCACACTCAAGCTCTGGATTGGTTATGGATGAGACGACAAGTATATGATGAAATTAATGACCCTCTGTCAACTTTTTAGATCTCACTTTTAAAGAGAATGGACCAAAAATCAATAGCCCCCAAACCACTAGTACTCCAGTGAACCAGTTTATCATTTATCTTACTGCTGGCACTCATATAGAAAGTGCAGCCAAGCACAGCGCAGAACTTTCATTGGTAGTCATCATTACATGCAATGTTTGAACACTCCAGTTAAAGGTCAAAGGTGTGCAGAACAGCTCCTCTGAGAAGTACCTCTCAATGTCTGCACATAGCTTGTCCATATACACAAGCTTTTTTTGCATACACATTGCAGTTTCCTTTCCTCAGGGGTTTACCTGTTGACTAAACCTGAAATAGAAGTGCCATGATACTACAGCAGTGCCAGTAGCACAGCCAGAGTTAAAATTGTGTTGGCGTTTCCATTACACATCATGATTCTCAAAATATTATGTCTCAGCTATTTCCAGTGGCACCGGGCTGAAAATCATCAGCATGTGAGCTGACAGCTCTGATGAAATCAGTTCTCCCCCACCCACCCAAATGTTAGTGTCCTGTCAAACATCTGGCTTTTAAATGGGTGTTTATTTTAACAAGTTCAAGACAGCAACTAGTGGAATTTGAAATATATGTATCCTGCATTACTTTGAACGTAGCTAGTCCTGAAACTACAGGTAGCTTGTTTGAGAGGGGCTAGCTTAGTGTCAGGTTCAGAAAACATGTGTTAGGAATACCTTAGTTTCAGATGTGGAAAGCCTATTATTATTATTTGCTTGTTTGTTTTACAGTAGAATCTAGAAACCCTAAAGTGAGTTAGGAAGCCTTTGTTTTGTGTGTAGTAACATGATACAGCCCTTGCTCTGAAGAGCTTCCAATCTAAGTAAAGACAGTCAAATGGTGGAGAAAAAACCTCATCATTATTGCCCTTTTACAGATAGGCAATGGAGGTTCAAGATCTATGCTCAAAGGTATCAAAGGGCCTGTCTTCACTGATATGGCAAATTCGCCGCTGTCAGATCAATCTCCCTGATTGGCAGATCAGGTGTGTGAAGACCCAATCAGTTGATCAGGAAGCTGACGTTGGAAGACCACCCTGGCAGAAGGAGTAGCGCTGAGTCAGAGGGAAGGGATTTCCCTCCAGCTCATGCTACTGAAGATAGCATGGTAAGTAGAAGGTAGGCATCAGAGGGAGAGATGCAAGAAATTTTAAGTACCTTGCATATCTCCCTTCAATTGCTGCCAAAATCATGCAGCAATATAGACCAGTGGTTTTCAAACATTTTTTCCTTGGGATTCAGTTGAAAAAAAAAGTCATTTATGCCCATGACCCAACAATTACATTTTAGAGAAAAGCATTCCAGTCTTTTGGTGGCAGCAGTAGGGGGCATCATGACCCAGTAGCAGAGAGTCTGCAACCCAGTACAGGGTCCCAACCCATGGTTTGAAAACCACTGGTAGAGACCAGCCCTAAGTTTCTGACTTTGATTGATTTCATTGGAAGCTGAAGCCTAAATACCTTGTAAGGATCTTGGCTCAAGAGACTGTGTAACATTTTCAAAAGCATCATAGTGATTTAGGATCCTCAGTCCCATCAACTGCTTACCCATGGTCATACAGAAAGCCTGCAGCATAGCCAAATCCTCATTTCCTGAGGCTCAGTCCAATGGATTATTCTTGCAAGTCTCTCTGGAACTGTAAGCTCAAACCCCAAGAGGGCTGACTCAAGGGTTCATCCTGGCAAGGCAAATCGTTTGAGTTCCGTGGACTTTGTAATGTGTTTTTACATACATATTTCATATCAGACTTTATAACGGGAAGTTCTTCCTGCTGTATAAGGATATTAAGGATTTCATTTTCTAGAAGGCTTCTACCACCTTCCTACTGCCCACGTGCAAAGTTGCACACCTACATATATGCATCTGCACTCTGCGGATAAAAACACTTGCTCATTCACTTTCAGTAGTGGTGCCATCATATGTTCATGAGTTAGAACTGGCAAGCTTGCAGTGGAACATTATTAAAAGTGCTAGCATGTGTAAATGTGTAAAGGGAGACTGTGTGCGTGTACGCTGATTGCTATATATGCATGTGTCCAGACAGGGGTTAAAGGATAATTTGGCGGGCCCCAGAACCCTCCTAAATTGGCAGGTCTGCATTGCAGTGGTCTAGGCCCCCTCATGCAGGTGCCCCCCCACCCCAGCTACTGCCCCCCAAATATCTTCCCCTGCCCCAGCTACTGCTCCCTGGCCCCCCCTCTTGCTGCTGGTTCCCCAGCCCCCTACTGTGCCATGCAGTCTTCCCCCACTGCCCTGGGCTGATCCCCTCCCCCTGCTCCCTTTTCCCACCAGGCTAACTCACCTGTCCTCAGCCCAACACCCCCCAGAGCCCTCTTGCCTGGCCACCATATCACTGTAGCAGCCTCAGCCTGGGCTGAGACTCTGGCCTGTGCCTGATTTGGCTGTGTTCCAGGGCACACTATTTTTAAATGGTGGGCACCAGAATGCAGCGTTCTGGCTTCATTTTCCATTTTTAGAGGCCCTGGAGCTCTGAACCCCTAAAAATAGTGGGCCCTGGAATGGAGTTCCACCATGTTCCAGCTTACTTTAACCCCTGTGTACAGGATTTAAAAACATATCTTTTTGTAAGAATTTGGAAAATTGTCTTTGGATAAAACATCCCTTTCCCACAGCACTGTGCATCATGCTATGTTAAAGATGGCTGCTGCCCTCCATCACCCCACAGAAGGCTGCATTCCATCAGTGTTGTTTTTATAGCTATCTGCAGATATCAGTTTATCTGCCTGTGTTGATGTAGCATGTACACCAGAGACAGAGAGTTTTAGAATGAAAGGCAGTATTTGAATATAAAGAAGTTATTTGCTGTAGTGAAGTTATTTAATTTTAAAAAATTGTTACTGAACTTACAAAGTAACATTTCAGCACATTTTTTTTTTAACACTGAAATGGCAATTGCTTCCTGAGGATTTGATTGCAGCAGGAAAACAATATCAAATTATGCTACCAAAATGGACAAACTGAGGCACAGCTGGACAACAAGAAGGGTTATATCTCTTTAAAAAAGATCACTAGCATGCAGATGTAATGAAACCGAAAGCATCATTCTTCCATCAATAATAATATAGAGTCATACTTCACCCTTATGGGCCTTTATCCAACAAGTCACTTACACACATGCATGACTTTGATGGGACTATTTATGCTTAAAGTTACTCTCATATTGAAGTACTTTGCTGGGTTGCAGCCCTATTAGGGCATCTTAAAGTAATTTAAAGTTTTGCAAGTTCCATTATCCCCATTTTGCAGAGGAGAAATGCAGCACGAAGAGTTCAAGGGCTTTACCAAATGTCACACAAGAAGTTTCACTTTTATTTCTGCCACTTTGATGTGATGGCACTCTGGGCCTGGCTTTCAAAAAGGCAGGAAACTGGGACTACTTGCATAAAACTATAAGCAACTGTGTGACTAATACCACAGTTGTCAAAATGGAGCATTTGTGTATGTGTAATGAATATAAGCAAAATCAAGTGACATGTTAGGTACAAATATAAGAACTGCATAGCATGTTGCATGCACACTTTTGGCACACAGCTCTAGATTTCCGCCTTCCTGGAAATCAAGCTTCAGTTTTCACATGCTGATGTGTGGCATGATATGGAAGCATGTATCAGGGTGGAAGTCGATTGGCACCATTGCCAAGGCTGAAGACAATGAAAACATACCTATAAGAGAAGGCTATTCTACCCATGACAGATTTGCATTTATTGAACTGTTTAAATAATTACTTAATTCTATGAGAGACTAGTTTCCTAAGTAAATTCATTGAAATATTTAAGTTTTGAAAAGCAAAAATGTGCATGATGCTGCCCATACCTACAGGAAGACAGTTTTTGACTCAATGGCCTCACGTTCTAATGATAATGCTCTTTGTACACATGGTAGAATGGGAGACTGAGGAGTCCAGATCAAAATAGTGAAGATTGGTGTTAGATTTCTTCTTAAAATGAAATTGCATTAATTCATGGATTAATATTGGGATGCTTTGTAGAGGAAATGGGTTTAAATTCACAAGGGCCAGTCATGGGAGTTTAATTCAACTCTCATTGAACTCAGTGGAAAAGTTCTTATAGATGTTAATGTGGGAGTTGTGTCAGTCCTTGGTTGTTAGGATTTTATTTTTTGAAAAATGAAGCATGCCATCTTAGTACCAATAAACAAATAAATAAATTCAGTCAGTACAAATAAAAAATGAAGCAACACTTTAAATATTCAGTTAACATTTATTTCTAGAATATTACATCCATATATCCTTAAGAGTAATGGAGACAATTACTTCAGTCACACCTATCATATCCTGTTTTTTTGTACAATGCTATTTGATACCAGATCTGTGACCTTATATTTTGTGTTCATTCAAATAGAAAAAGTAATTTGCTTCAAGTAGAACAATTCTTGTGCTAATGGCCACATTGGCCACATTTGTACCATACCATTCATGGCTGGTCTCTGTGAGTGAATGGACAACGTGTTAAAAACATTTTGAAATAACGTGTTTAGCAAAAATAAAATCTTAATTTTTATTTCTTGGCATTTTGTTGCACACCTAAACCAAGATCTCTTTTTGGTGAAAGAAACTAGGGTAGCACTGCTGCAGTTATCTGAAGGGTTTTGTTTAGTCTGAAAAGAAGCAAGGAGTCCTGTGGCACTTAAAGACTAACAAATTTATGTATCACATGAGTTTTCATGGGAGAAAATCCCACTGTGTCTCTTTTGCTGAACTAGACTAACATAGCTGCCCCTTTGGATGTTTACTCTGAATATCAGTTGAATGACTAAATCAACAAGGGTCCTGTGGCACCTTAAAGATTAATGGATTTCTTTGGGCATAAGCTTTCATGGTCTCCAGCCTACTTCATTAGATGCATCTGATGAAATGATTTGGAGCCCACGAAAGCTTATGCCCGAAGAAATTTGTTAGTCTTTAAGGTGCCACAGGATTTTCATGCTTTTTGCTGTATACAAACTAACACAGCTACCCCTCTGGAAGCTGAATGACTGTCAATTTGGTATGAGTTTTATTCCAAAGAATAACTGGTAGTTTGCAGTATTAGAGACTTACAGAATATGGCCCAGATTTTGTTCTTCAGAGTAAAATATGCATGGCTCCCAGAGGTGTTAATAGAATCCGGGGACAGAATTTGGCCTTGCTTGCACTCATTCCAATAGAAAAAAGAGAGAGACACTCATATGGCAAAATTCAGATCTTGATGTAGATCTTGAACCCCCAAATGTAGGGCTGTTTAGATCTATGGTTGTTGTTTGGTTTATTATAGGGCTTGACCCAAAGCTCAAAAAAGTCAAAGTAACATAATTTCAGTGTGTTTTGAATCAGGCCCATGAAGAGAGGGGCCATCCAGATTATTTGTATCCACTAAAGAACATTCCTAAAATTCATGTCTGCTTGGATCTACTATTTGGTTTGGGCCAATATATTGAAGAAGCCACTATTTCTTCCCCTATGTCCTAGATCAATATATGGACAAAATAATTTTGTTTATTTAGTTCTGCTTTTTTGATTAACTTAATAGAAACAGTGTGTTTCAAAACCACCAAAAAGTCTATAGAGAACGTTAATAACTAGGTGAAGAAGAATGAAAACTGTGAGTCGATTTAACAAGCTAAACCTTGGGTTGCTATGCCAAATGAATTACAATGCACATGTTTTAATTGTATTGGTGAAACTGTGCTCCCCTTACTCACGCTGATGTGACTACCCATATGGTGAGTTTATTCAGTGTGTGTAGCAGCTTACAACCTAGGCTTGAATAAACATAAAACTACTCCACATTTTCCTGTACACAAAACTCCCACTGGATTCAATAGGAGCTATGTGTGGGGATTTTGTGGAATTGGATCCACAATAATTAATTAGCATCTGCATCTCTGAAGGACATTTGGGTTCCTAAAGGAAAGCTTCCCATGCCTTAAATCAGGAGGACCTAGCTATTTTACTGTACATTGGATAGTCCTCTCGTGCCTTGAAATAGAGCCTTGAACATGTTATGTACATTATGACTTAAAAGCTTCACTGGAGCTTCATTTCAGAGGGTTTTATTCACACTGGAACAGTACCACCGTTCATCATATTAAATTTCATTTGTTGGGAGCCTTACATTGGAATATAGGCTCAGTCTCTTAGGAAGTGCTTCATATCTGTATTCCTCACCAAGAAACCCACATGCCACTGTCCTTTTCTTTCTCTGTGGCTGATGCAGGTACGGTATGAATGGTGTGTGACTGCATCAGATCTGGTGTGCCTCCCTATCCTGGTGAAAAAAATTAGACTACTACAGCAGAAATCAGGAATAATAATGATGAAGTGTTTCTGGTTCTAGCTAGTGTTGTGGAATGGAAGGAGAGAGAGATATAAACATGAATCATGATGTGTGTATTGCTCTAGCAACTGTTTCAAAGTCTGAGTGCACTGAGGCAGAATGAAGGCTTGAGAATACTTGTTGAACCCTTAAGGACATTGCAAACTCATCAGAGAGTCTGTGCTGCAGGAGAAGGAAGGATGGTCTTTGAGTGTTTCACCCAAAGGCAAAAGATGTATCTTGGCATTACCACAGGTAACATATCTTCCAGTTGAGGTGAACTGTTTGGCTAAACCTGGTTAAAAAAAACCCAACTATACGTTTAATGCAAGAGGCTGTCGAAGGTGGAAAGAATGGCTACGTAAGTGAGGGGGACACCATTAATCTTGGTTTGTTTCAGCACTACATCTTTAGCAGCTGAAGGAAAAAAGCCTTGCTCCTAGCTCATAACCTGAGTGTTAAAACTGATGTCCTCCCCATTAGGGCCTGTAAACTCATTAGCACATGGCAATTTATCCTCTTTTATTTCTTCTCAATTATCCTATCATCCATTGTATCTGGATCTGATTACCCTTTCCCAGAGTCAAACATTATCTTGTAAATCATTTGCTTTAAGTCTAAGCCTGCCATTGCATTGCCCAGGATTTGCTTAGGCAGGTAATAAATCAATTAGCATTAAACTTGTGGCGTCATCAATTTTCTTTCCTTGCGACTGGAAAAAGGCATACCTGAGCCTTGCTTAGACGTATTTAGTTTCCTTACACTGTCCACACTGACATGTCATTCTTTGGTTTAAAAAAAAAACAACAAACCAAACCAAAGCCCAATATCAATGCATTTAGCACTGAATTGAACATAAACGTGCTAAGAGAAGCCCTCAGCCCTGCATGAGATCATGTAGTCCAACCAACACTAGCTCTTGGGTTTGTGGTGCTACTGTAAAATGAATGTTTAGTAATAATTATGATGGTCATTTATGAGGACAGGCCTGAAACATCATAAATGTGCGAGTAACATGTTATCTGTATCCAACTCATGTTGGGACAGATCTGTCGATTTGTGAAGACAGCTTTGCCTTGATGGGCTGCCACAGAACAGCTCAAAAGTTGTCTAAATTGGCTACAAAAGAATCTTTTGGAAGTGGAGGGAAATCCTTGAGTGATGCAGGTCTGGCATAAAAGCTCTTATATTGTTCCTGCAGGTGAGGCAGATGTCATGGCTGAGGTATCCCTTCAACTGGGCCTTCCTCAGCTGCTTTAAGAGTGGTACAAGCTGTGTATGGCACAGAAATAGTCAGGACAAGGGAAGAATGCAAGTGGTTTAAAGCCACCTATGCAGCAGCTTACTCCTAACTTATGGCAAATACTAGCCTGGACCCCATGATGTGGCACATTTATATTCACAGCAAGCACTGACCACATTTATTAGTTCAACTGGGGGCAACTGAGCATATAGTAAAGCGAGTGGAAACATTTCTTTTACACTTTGTGTATAATCTACCATGGTGAAAACAGAAATCATCATCATTTTTCCTCCCTCATAAGCTACATACCATGCACAACATAGTCTATTCCCAGAGAGGTAGCCATGTTAGTCTATGTACAGCAAAAACAATGAGGGTATGTCTACATTTACACTTTAAATCAAAATGACGGTTATTTCGATTTAAAGTAGTGCATGTCCCCACCAGCTTTGCTTATTTTGAAATGAGGGGCTCCCTCATTTTGAAATAAGGAATGGTTGTTTCAATATATTAAAACCTGCCTTTATGTCAAAATGACGGTTAAATCAAAATTGTTATTTTGAAATAACACAGTGTAGATGTGTTGTTTTGATTTAACACTTTTTGACCTCCTTCCTCCCAGGCTTCCCTCCTCTTTCTATATACTGGGTGAGGGCATGGCCCTTCTTGGGGGCCACCTTGCCACACCTTCCATGGTGCCCCTCTCCTAAATCAAACTAGCAAGTCCTGTCCATGGACATGCTAGTTTGATCTGGGTTTCTAGTGGGGACACATTAAATTGATTTAACTTAAATCAATTTAATATTTGTTGTTTCAGTTATATCAATTGAAGTTAAATTGATTTAAAACTCTAAGTGTAGACATAATGAGAGTCCTGTGGCACCTTAAAGACTAACAGATTTCTTTGGACATAAGCGTTCATTGGCTTCAACCTGCTTCATCAGATGCATCTGCTTAGATGTCTTGCCTAGAAAGTTCACTCTATGTTAAGAGAAATTGCAAGCTAGAGAGGAATTCCCTACTCAGAGAGTATAAAGGATAGGGTTGGAAGAAACCTCAAGAGGTCATCTAATTCAGCCCCCTGCTCAAAGCAGGACAATATCACTGCAGCAGGTAAATTGTTTCATAGAGGAAGAAGCTTTTAAAGTGTGACTGAGGTTATACTCACATGACTTTGGAATGGCTGCTTTATTCAAGGAATGAAGAAGCAATGGTGATTATGATGGATGATAGGTCTTGATGCCATCCTACACCCTCATGTATCCTGTATATGCCCATATTCTTAAGCAGAATTATTTTAGAGACTTAAAATTTTGTATTGGTATCATTTTTCATATTCCTCAACCTGCAAAGTCATGCTGCCTTTGTATCATAACTCCAACTATTCAAGATTTTGGAAAAGAGTAAAAAGACCCTAATCCGTTTTATGAAACCTCTAAGCAAGGGACTTAAAAATACACAGTCAGACCTGCTTAGCCATACTTCAGGGCTTAATCCAACCTTTAGCTATTGGAGGTTAGATGAAAACTTGTCTTGAGGAAAGGTATGCAAGAAGTGCCTTTGGCAGGTTTTTTTTGTACCTTCCTCTGAAGTAGCTGGACAGGGCTGGATTTAGGGGCAGGCAGCGTAGGTTCAGTGTTTGGGATATTATTGGTGTTAGTGACAAAATGAAAAATGGAATGTTTAAAGTAAAATGTTTGACGTATTCCATATGTGAATTGCTTTTCACTAATTGCCTCTAAGGCTGTCACCTACCATAACAATATTTAATAGTGGTCCACCCAATGTTGGTGCACAGTGCAGCTTCTTGATGTTAATACATTTCAGTTGTTCTTAAAATTTAAAAGTTTCTGTACACTTAGAGGAAATACATTTTTTATTTGCTTATATGTAGCATGAATAAATACAGATTTACTAATCCTAACATGCAAATTTATTGTTTTATATGACACAGATAAATCATGTATAAAAATTGTGTATCAAAGTCATGAAATGGGCTACAAATACAATAAAAATAAAGTATTAAAAAGGTTAAGTAATGGAGGGGGTATAAAGGGGGGGGGATTAAGATGTTCCTCACCTGGGGTGGCATTTGGTCTATGGCTGGACCTGCAGTTCGTACTGGCTGCTGTCTAGAGGGGACAGATAGACCACTGGTCTAATAAAGTATGGCATTTCATATGCTCCTCTTCTACTGTGTGGGTCAGGTTGATTACAAATGAAATGGTCTTAAAGGTGAATGACAGGACTGCATGACAGTTACTAAATATTTATAGGGAGACCATCCTTTGTTGGTCAGCATTCCTATCAGAGCGTTCTTCTACTCCATACTTAGTTTCAGGGTGGAAGTGACTATTACTGTGGCTTATGTTTTGGTATTTGTTTCCATGACAAGCAACCATTACTGAAAATACACAGTACGGTATAAGAAATCCTTGAAGATAAGTATGATTTAATCATTGTAAAAGTGACTTAGGACCTGATCTGAAACCCAGGTTTGTCATGGAAAGATGGGCTTTGGGGAGATCCCCAAACTTTAAAATACATTTTAGATACTAGCCCATCTCAAAGAGGCACCTGTTCCATGAGGCACTTGAGTCGTTACCATTGCTGTCTGTCTGCTGTTTCCTCTTCATAATAATGGAAAATTTCTTGCTTGGTTTTCATTGAATTGCAGGTACATCAAAATGCACAAATGTTAGTTTCTTCAAACATTTTATTCTCTAGAACAGTATATTACACCATTTCTTTCTTTTAAAAATACTCATTGGCCATTGGACTGGTGCTGTAGTAACACAGTGCAATAGTACTTTCTACTTGAAAATCTCAAAGTGATTTACAAAATATGAAAGAATAAATTTACAGAACATCCTGGCTCACTTCTGTGAGATAGATATTATTATCCCTGTTTTATAAATGGAGCAACTGATGCACTAACAAGTTGAATGACAAGTCTGTGGCAGAGTTGAGTATAAAAATGAAGTCCTGATTCTCAGTCCTGTGATATAACTATGGGATCATCCTCCCTAATATATGTTTATATCCATACTGATGCAAAATAGATGACTTGTAAAAGAGAGACTGGGGTTCTCTTCGTCAGTGTTTGGACTCTAAACAGAAACTCATTGAAAGATTTTATTAAAACAAATATGAAGCATTTCCTGGGACTCTTAAAGGTCATTTCTTGAATACTTTCTTTTACGCACATATGACAAATGATTCCTTTGGCACAATAAATGATATGCAAGCCCTTTAATTATAATATAGCACTCAATATCTTGAGATATTCCAACATTTCTTGTGTATCCCACACATTTCATTACAAGGAAAGGTTGAGCAAAATGAAAAGGGTTGTTAGGTTAGCTGTGCAAAAGGAAAAGTTGCAATACAGGTGAACGCAAAGGACAGAAGGATCCAAAACAAGTTCTGATTGCAGAGGAGACTGATATAAGAGAGTTTTTATTATTCACAGCTTTTAGCCTTATTTACCACCAGGCTATCTTACCACAAGCATGCTTTTTAGTTCTGACAGCTCTGAATTATGGCCATTGTGGGATCCTATCTCATTAACTGGAATGGGAGAATAAAACATCAAACAATCATAAAAATAATTTGGCACTGTGAAACCACTTAGGACCAGCTGTCAAACAGGTTGGAAGATAAAGTTCTGAATTAAAAGAATAGAGAGGGGTGCAATATCCTGCCATATGCTTTCTCTGCATTATAGACTCCTTAATAATACGAAGTGCCTATGTTTATGCAGAATAGGCCAGACACTCCATATATGATATTGATTATGCCTTAACCCCAATTTAGTAAAGACATACTCCTCCTTTTCCTAATCAGATGTTGCAGGAGCAGCTTTCTGAAAATGTCCCTAAATGCCAAGACATATTTTATCTCCGAAGGCTGTGGCAGGAGATAGGGCTTTGTCTTGCATGTTGTCATGGCTTGGAGCCCAGTTTGAGGACAGCAAGGCCCCTGTGGGGCTCTTCTCCAGCAGTTTTCATCCAGCAATTCAAAAACATACATCTTTATCAAGCTGTTGTTGTCAGACAACATTAGATAATTAATAGGCCATTTGTCAGCCTGCACAAAAACATGTTAAAATCCCAAACACAATCAGGATAAATATAGTTGCCTGCTCTCTGAAGGCTTTTTGTTCTGTCATGCAGGCATTTCAGGCAGATATTTACTATTAAACGAGACTCATTATTAATCACATCTAATGTTAATTAATTAACCGCGTCTGTGCATTGAGGGCTCTCTGTGACTTTCAATTGTTTTAAGGAGCTAATTGGTAATTTAGCAGTTTGCATGGAAGTTGCTGTTTCTTGTTCAGTCCGCGAAGACTTTTTCAACTTAGTAAAATATCTTTGTTCATTTAAAAATGTGGAACCCACAAAATGTGCAAGGCTTTTGCAGCACATGTTGATGTTAAAGATATGTTTCCATCTATACTTGCCCAGTTTTTTGGCATGTTGTACCCAGTGATTTAATTCAAACACAGCTCTAACATTGGTAATGCCAACAGTAAGGTAGACACGTCGCTGCAGGAATTCTTCCCTCCCCACAAGAAATAATGCTGTCTAAAATAAAGCCATTTTTAAGGGTCTGATTCTCCATCTCACTTCTCCTTTGGCAGTTAAGTTATATTAATGTAAACTGGGTACAAAATGTAACCAAATGAAATCTCATATCATTTGCTACCCACTTGATATTGACTTTACATGGACAAAAAGAAGTAGACAGAGTGCAGGCCTGTGGAAAATCAAGACAATAAATACACAGGCTTCCAAATTTTTTAAACAGCAATATAAAATCATAGAAACTGGAAAGGACCATGAGAGGTCATTGAGTCCAGCCCCCTACACTCATGGCAAGATCAAGCGCCATCTGAAACCAGTGGTTTTCAAACTTTTTTTCTTAGGACCCAGTTGAAAAAAATCGATTATGTCCATGACCCAACAATCACATCTTTGAGCAATGCATTCCAGTCTTTTGGTGGTGGCAGTGGGGGTACCGTGACCCAGTACCTGAGGGTCCATGACCTAGTACTGGGTCCTAACCCTAAGTTTGAAAATGACTGCTGTAAGCCCTTCTCATGCAGAACTTCTATTAAGGTCAACAGGAATTCTGAGCATAGAGAGCTTGCAATGTCAGCCCAGCTATAGCTTGTCTAAATTGTCTGTCCTTTGTGAGCCAGTCATGTAACTGTATTTGGTGAAATAAGTCTACAAGATGTATGAATCCTTTAAAATAATGATAAATACCACCACCTATTAAGACAGAATCATGTATGTGGCATATTCATATCCAGACCATTTCTATAACTATACTCTGAACTCCTCCTCTTTGCTATGTCTGGATTTACATTATCAGACCCTGTTTTGGAGATCTTCTGCCTTGATCTTACATTTATTTTGGCACAGCATATGGAATGCGAGTACTTACCCTGAGAGAGAATTTGCATTCAGAAACAATTATGATTGGTTTTGACTTTGAGAAGAGCTGGAATACTCTGGGGAAAATCTTGTCCTGAAGTCTTGTCTAGCCGTGGAGTTATTTTAGAAGGGGCAATAGTCATTCTGGACTAAATCTGTGTCTGGAGTTCTGGAATTGTGCTCTGGAATGAACATCTATTTCCAGTTTAATTTCATGCACTTTGAAAGCTAACTCTGCACATGAAGCTATTCAGAAATAGGTGTTGCACGTGCTGCCTCAGTCCAAATTAACTTTCAAGTGTAGACGAACTGTTACTGGGAGATTCTGGATAGGATGTAAGGGAATAGAACTGGCTGAACATATTGTCCAAGACTGTTCATACTGAGCAGAATGGAGCACACTGTGGAATGGGAGAGATCCATGCTAAATAGGCTATATCTGCATTAGCAAGCTTTGTTCAGACTTCCTTAGTCTGAACTAAGCAGTTCCGGGTTAGTTTGGAGTAACCGCGGCTTTTTAGTTTGAACTAGCTGTGTTTTTTAGTTTGAGCTAAAAAGTTAGTTTGAATTAAAAAACACTGTTAGTTTGAACTGACCATGTAGTTCGAACTTTTTAAGTTTGAACTAAGGCATCTACATCACCCTAGTTTGAACTAAAGTTCAAACTAAGCGCTAAGTTTGAGCTAATCGTTTGAACAAACTAGTTTGAACTAAGCTTTGCTTAGTTCACAGTAGACACAGACCAAATTAGTCCGGACTAAGCCTCCTTAGTCTGGACTAATTTGGCAGTGTAGACATAGCCATAGGGACCATCTACATGCACATATGTCCCTACCTCTTCTAGTTTAAGGGGATCTAAGTGGAGGGACTTGGACAAGTCTGAGGAGAATCAATCTAATCCCCCTTCCCTGCCACTCTTATATCCAGCAGAAATTAAGAAGGAAAGAGAATACAGACTGTGTTTGTGCTACCTTTCCTTCAGAGCACCTGTCACAGTGGGGATTCCTCTTTATGAGCTGTCTGGGACACAGATTTGGCATAGCGGTTCCACACCAATGGCTGTGGGCTCTTCTGAATCCCTTGCGATCTGCGGGGCCTTGGTGTGTGTCCAAAGGCCTGTTCCACTTGGCAGTAAAACCTAGTGCCTGGCAAAGCAGTCCTGGTGCAGTTAGAGACGAGGATCTGCACAGAGCATTTCTCTCCTTCACCCTTTCATTGCAATAGATGGTGATCCCATGCAGGACTAGAGAGAGGCCACAATCCAGCCACTGCTTGATGCTTCTTAATGCTGCTCCAAAATGGAGCAGCCTGCACACCATTTAGCATGCAGCAGTGTTCAAACTATTCACTTGGGCCCTGGTCACCCTCACTAACTAGCTAGCTACATCATGGGCTTTGATTTGAGATTATGAGACTGCCACCCCCCCCCCACCCTCCATCGTAGAATTATCTTGAGTAGAAATTTTGCTCTGTAATCTCACAGATGCACTAGCAGAGAACAGGTCACCTCTGCCCCTTCTCCTCCCAGGGCATTGGTGAAACATATGGCAGGAGAAGATCCAAGCTATTTGTTGGCAATTTCAGGCCATTAAAACAAATTCTGCTAACTTCTGCTGTGACCACAACAAAGGGGTTTGCTACTCAGGAGCTCTCAGTTAGGCACCTAAATAAGTGGCCAGATTTTCATTTCAGAGAACCTGGCCCCAGCTGTGGGCACTGAGTACTTTTGACAATCTGGCTCTTAATTTTTTATTCTTTATTATTTATTTATACCAACACTCCAAAACATATGTTCTCTCACTGTATACACGTGTGTGTGTGTGAGTCTGAGTGTACATACAGTTTCTGTTTTTCAAGATTTATTAATTTGATTGGGGGAGGGTCATTATATTTAGCAGTTTTTGAGTCTTATGTAGGTGACCAAAATTGTTTTTTTTGGGATGTGTATGTGGGGAGGACTTTCTCTTTGTATATTATCATGAGTAATCTAGTAAGCTTTAAAGGAGTACTGTTTAAAGTGCCTTAGGGATCCTTTAATGTACTCTAGCAAGCTCTATGTGAACCAGTTAATGCACTATATCTCAGTGTGTTTAGAAATCACACCTGGTAGTCTGCTTTACTGCCTTATGTAGACAGAACTTGAGGTACAAGTAACTGTTTCCAGTGTTTTCTGGTATTTTTTGGATA
Source organism: Podocnemis expansa (assembly GCA_007922195.1). Lineage (NCBI taxonomy): Eukaryota > Metazoa > Chordata > Testudines > Podocnemididae > Podocnemis > Podocnemis expansa. Next base: position 33,899 of record ML682074.1, on the reverse strand, counting down.
AATACAAATTTTTGTGTGTGTGTGTGTGTGTGGGATATTTTGTCAGTGTTTCTTGTTTAAAACTGAAAATCAGAGGCCTTATGTAGATAGAGAGCTGCCCACAAATGTGTGTGCACACACACAATATGTGTATATGTGTTCATATGCATATGTGTATATGCACACATACGTATATTTCACAGACCCATATTTCTAAATATAATTTGTGTGGGTAAAGTATTTCCTGCACAGATATACAGAGAATAAATAGCTCATGCATAGTATAACTGCAGAATTTAAATTGTTTTATTCCAGACGAAGTGCTGATATTGAATTGTATGAAACGGGGAGTGATGACTGAATTGAAAAATGTCCTTTAGCTAATAAAGACCTGAGTTGGATTCCAAGTAAACCATCATCAGTGTCATTAAAGAGGCTTCTTTGGCTGAAAACACAAATGTCCTATGAACCTGTAGCATATTCTGTCATAATGAATCCTGCCATATGCTTCAGTTAAATATATTGTATAGGCATTTTTTTATGAACACATGAAATCTTTGGCTTTGGGTAATAAGAGAGTTTAGTTTTCATATGTAACTATAGCTTAGAATGCTGAGTCTTTGGCAGTGTACAGACCTCACTTGTTTAGGACATGTGGTTTAGGTCGGAAGCAATGGGATTGAGCATGTTGGCTAGAGGCATTATCTACATCTGGGTAGTTCTTGGAGCTCTCTGTCTAATAAAAAATGAACACTTCCTCCTGAGAGCATAGTGTGAGTTCTCCAACTGTCTGACTTAGCACCCTTTTTGTCATCTCTCTCTCTCCCTCTCTTTTTCCCTCTGAAGATGTAAGCTTGCTGTTGTCTAAAGGGGAGGAAAAGGTTTTTCCCTGTGATGTTAATTTCAAGCCTGAATGGTTTCTAGTCACTAGGCCTTGCTGGAGGTATCATTCAAGACTTGCCGACAGGCAGCAGGGGACCATTTGTCTCACCTGCAGGCTACATGGCTTTAGGAAGAGAGCGAGAACTTTCTGAAGGCTCTAAATCTGCACTTGCACGTCTCTAGCATTGCTCTGTTTATCTTTTAATCCTTTGCCTGATTTTCTTCCAAGTGGTATGTGTTTTAAAAATGTGATGAACTGTGTATATCCAACACAATCTTCAAAAGATTCAGACTTAAGTTGTTAAGTAGGTTCAGGCTATTGTTTCGAGCATGAGATGTAATTCAGAAATAATATTTGTATTGGCTCAGAGCTAGCAAATATGCAATCAAGATACAAACCAGAAACATTTTCTTTCAGGCTGTAATGCTGTTTTATGAGGAAGAGGTATTTGATTACCCAGATACAGGAAGAAACTTCTCTTATTCAAACTGCAAGTTGTGGAGCTCTGTGACAGAGAAGAGAGCAGAGTTATTGAAATATTGTTGAAAAATAATGTTGTCTCCTCTAGAGTAAATTTCCTGAGAAAGGGGTAAGAAACATAGCAAAAACCAGATCCATTGAGAATAAATATTGCGGAATATGGAATAAATCCATATTTAAGTTTCTACTTATTCTAAAACTGCATGCTCTTCAGCTACAGTAAGTTTTGAATTGCAACTAAATTATTAAAGAACACAAAAAATACCCTGAATGCTGAAACGCAAGTTCACTGAATCACGAAATTATTATGCAGTTGTATCTAATGTTGATCAATAAGGGTACAACTTCTGTTTCCACACAGCCTTTGAAAAAAAACATACCTATAGTTGGGTAATGAGAGATTCAAGGCTACCTATATTCTAAAAAAATATGAAGTCATTTCAAAACAAGAAATAATTCTAAAGAAAATTTGTATTATCTTGATTGATTATCTTATTTTAATCCATATTAAAGCTTTAAGTCTTTAGGTGTGGCTCTTTAGTTCTAACATCTCATAAATTATGGCTATAATGAAGCAGTCATTTATCCTGGGTTGATGATAAATAGCTTGCCCTAGGAGGAACTAAAGAATAGGCAAGTAGATCATTTTCATATTTGGTGAAAACAATATTAAGTACCTAGACCTCAGTGATTGCCCTAATAAATGAATAATCTGAGGTGAGGGGCTTGGCAGTCAGTGTAAAAAATAACCTGAGCTTTCTCTGTCATTTGTCAGGCTTTGCTATGACAGTGTGCATTATGGGTAAATGAGCAATCAGCAAGAACTATGTTATGGCTGGGATGTTTTTGAGAAATTTATCATATGCATTGCTTGGTACCTTTAAGACCTTAAGGCTTAATGGCTATAGTGCATGACTGCAAGTGAACATAGTTCCTATTTACCATCCTATGCTTCATTTACACTGGATTTCCTTCCCCCCCTTTTTTATACTTACTATGAGAGTGAGCTTCAATTAGTGTTGTTTTCCAGGCCTACTTTCCTCTGGTTTTACCAGCTCTGCGTTTACTGTAATGCTTCAGTGCAGTTTGATGGAGGCATCTGGAAGATGCCAAGACACATAAAGTGGCTATGCCAGTACATATGAGCTAATTTAGTTACAGACAGATGGGATGTATAGTTACAGAACCCTGGGGCATACCAGAAGTCTAGTAAATGGTCATCCATACTGTTTGAGTGTTGTGGGGAGTTAGCTGCTGCTACCTCTTAATTAATTGTAAAACATTTAGGTACAATGTGGGATTTACAACCCTAAAGTGTTGATGTGTATCTTGATGGCTAAGAAAAAGAAATGAACATGGTATATAATCATGCAGCATGCTAGAAGGCAAGATCAGTGATATGATGTAAGACTTGGTGCATTTAGGGGCATTGTGATTCAATGTGACTTGATGCTATTCAGTGTTCATATTGAAAATGCACACAAAAATTTGCTCTCTGGAGTTCAGGGACTGCTTATCATTTTGTCCAACAAATGCCCTATCCAAATTATTTTAACTGACAATGTCAGAGGAAGAGAGGAAATGAACATACTGAAATTGCAACTTCTGCATGCTTTATTGCCGAGAATCCATGTATATGGAGTAACATTTTAAACTATGCTCCCAGCATAAGCATTTAATTGAAGTATGGTGAGAGGTGAAAGAAATTATTCCTCCTAGAATTTCAGTTGGCTTTACAAGCCCTCTTGACTTCACAACAATCCAGGGAGATAGATAAGCATTATCATGCTCCATGTTGAAGATGGGGAAAGTAAGACACTGCAAAGCTAAGGTTAATTTTTTAAAAGAATAGCTCCTTGTCCTGCATGCCTCAGGTATTGGAGGCCTAAACTGAAATACCTTGAGCCTCGTTTTTAGCACCTACTCAGTGGGAACTGCAGATGCTCAGCACATCTGAAAATCAGTCCTAGCCTGAATTAGGTCTAAAGTGACTAAGAACAGACCCCCCAAAATAAACCCCCAAATTCGTAGCCACTTTTGAAAATTTTGGCAGCCTAAGTGCTTTCTTCAACACAGAGGCAGAGCCGGAAAAGTAAACCAGGGATTATATATGATTCCTAATGTCCTGTCGTAATTGTTAGACCACACTTTCTCTCCAGACAATTAACTTATTATTAAAAGCTAGTAGGAGAAGGGCAAGCAGCCACTCATGTATATTCTTTCACTCCATTTAAGGCTATGAACCAAATGTTATAGTATGACTTGAATCCCTTTTTTGGAACAGATAGATTAATTTTATATGATTGATTTTCTATTAATATTGTTCAGAAGGCTTTTGGAAGACACTGATAAAAAGGCACTTTTAAAAAAATGTCAGTTTTTAATGTCAGACAAACTAAAAATGGACAAGCCTCATGTTTTGTACATGATAGCAAAGACTGCAGAGGTAAGGGCTTAAAATGAGCTCTTGCCTGCTGCTGTGCTTTCTGTTCTTTCAAGGGCTCAATCCTGCAAAGTACTGGGCAATCTAAAAAAGAAGTGAAGATCATGCTTCACTTAAAGAATGTTAGTACTCCTAGTACTTCAACCACATGAATGTTCCCACTGTCTTTAAGTTAAGCGTGGGCCTAAGTGATTTTCTGCATCAGAGCCAGAGTGCTCAATATCTTTCAGGATCAAACCCCAATTAAGAATCTTTTGCAACTCATTCGCCTTTGAGGGCTGTGCCCAGCGCTATCTGCCTTTACTGTTCTCTCTCCCTCACAGCCACAATTATGTTTTTTACTGTTGTAGAGGAATGGCAGGTTCAAAAAAATACCCTGATCTAGTTGTACTGAACATTTGAATGCCAGCCGTCTGCATCTTTCAGTATCTCTTTACCTGCCACCATTTATACCTTTCATTTCTTATTAAGGAAACAAACTCAGAAGATTAAAGGACTCCCAATTTAGCTTTTTAAGTAGGAAGTGAAAGTTAAAAGCAGACCAGCTGAGAGTAAGCACTACAGAGAACTGCAGCTGGGCTGACTTGTATTTAAAAACCCTCAAATTATGTCTTGTTTCTGGTCTGAGAAACTTTGTGGATATCTGGATCTGACATCTGTTCAATGTATAGAGGCCTTTCTGTTTGAGATAAAAAAATTTTATTCTACACTGTTTGGGCATCACATCACTGAGTAACAGGAGAGCTAGAAGGGTAAGGCCATGATCCTTCACTAGGATAGGCCCTGAGGCACTTCTGGGACCCCATTGATTTCAGAGGATTTCTATGCAGCCACAAGATCTCATTATAGGACTGGGGCCTAAGAGGATGACAGAGACTGCCATATGTCACTGTTAAACCTCAGTGAATATATTTCACATAAAGATGGGCCAAATTTGAACATTTTTCAAGACTTTCAAGAGAAGGAATAGGTGGAAGTCGTTTGATTTGCATCTTGGGATCCAAACTCCACTCTGTAATTTTTTTGTACCAGGTGATAGGCAAACTAGAAATGCTGTAGATCAGTGGTTTTCAAAGCACTGGTCAGGACCTAGTGCCAGGTTGCAGACTCTCAGGTACTAGGTCAAGATGTCCCTGCTGCCACCACTGAAAGACTTGAATGCATTGCTCAAAGATGTAAATGTTGGGTCGTGGGCATAAAAGCCCCCCCCCCCAACTGGGTACCAAGAAAAAAGGTTTGAAAACCATTGCTGTAGATGGATGGATAACTGTGATCCTGGATCAGATTCCATACCAGAAAATTGTATTTTCTGATTGTAGCTCAGTTATGATAAAAGCGATAACCATCAAAGATGAAGGCCACCACCATCACATTGGCAGTGGAACTTCAATGCAGGCCAATGATAAGGACTGGGATTTTCATAGTGCCTATGGGAGTTATGTGTCTTCTACAGACTTTCAGCAACAGTTAGACAAATAATTGTCTTCCATTTCTTTGTAAATCCCAGTATTAGAATTTGGATCTGACTCAGGTTTTAGAATGATGTACTGAATAAGCATCAGTTTTAAAGCACTGATGTGAAACCAAAAGAATTTCTTTATCAGTTGGTTACTCTATTAATTTACAATAGTTGTTTGTCTAAATTACTTTGAATCTAATCCAGTACACATTGAAATCACTGGGAATCTTTCCAGTAACTTCAGTAGGTTCTGGTCAGGCCCTTAAGATACCTTACTTAGAAGCCATGATTGTGATAAGGGTTTTTTCCCCCTAAAACAAACAGGATTCTTCTTAAAGATCTGCTTATATATCAGCTATAGTGAGAGACAAATTTAGTTTAGTGACTAATTTTGACATTTCTGCACAGAAAAATGAAAAATATATAAAATAACTCCACTCGTCAATCAAATATTGTCAAACTCATTGTAACAATTGTTTTATTGATCAAAATTTGAAGTCAGTTCATAAGTGCCACAATAGAAGCAACTGGGCAGTGAGCTCTTTTGAAAATCTGGGGAGGTAGAGTAGTGCTAGTTGGAAAATGAGTTTTTTTGTGGGTTTTTTTGGGATGGAAAATTTAAACTGTTAAATAAAATAACAAAATCTGAAACTTTTCAGGCAATAAATGAAAAATTTTACCTGAAAACTGAAAAATTTGATTCTGCAATGCTTCCATGATGCTTCATGGGAATTGTAGTTCAAGTGTGTTCAACACCTTGTTTCTTAATGGACCATGTGCCCTGGTCAGACTACATCTCCCACAGAAGGATAACTTCTATATTAAATTCTATATGCATTTATAGTAACTTCTGTAGAATTGTACAGATTTCAGTTAAATTCTGTCAAATTCTGTAGGACTTTTCCATAATGATGAACTTGAATAAAACTTACAAACAGAGAATTTGGTTGCAGCTGAGCTTGAACTTGATATTTATGATTGGTGTTCCTTCAGAATTTATTGACTCTTCTGATCATTAAAGCTTTACTTGGAAGGTCTCACTCAGCCCAATAACAAGCATAGAAAATACTTGGAAAGAAAATACTATTGGCTCTCCATGAGGTACAGATGGACATAGCAGATGGTAGTGAGCACCAGAGTTGATTCGAACTGAGTAGATCCAGGAGGAGATAATAGACTTGGTCATTGCATAAAAATGGATGTACCAGTGCTCCTGTTATTAATCTCAATGGGGGAGGCCTTGTAACAAACAGTTCCAGCTCCTTTTTCTATTTCTACCTGATAGCTTGTAAATAGTAACACCTCCAGGGCCAAATCCATTGGAGCAAACCCCATTTTTTGTATCACTACAGTAGACGTAGCGTAGTAAGGACAGAACTGGGATCATCATTGTCCAAAAGCATTGGTGTCTACTGTATAAACTGAAGGACCATAAAGACTATAGTACACGACTGGGCAGTCCTGATTCTGCCTCGAAAAGGACAATAAAGAGTATGTGCTTGTGCATCCTCTCCCCCCAAATTAATTTCTGCCTAATATTTGTTATTTTAAATAGCAATTTACTATTGGGAGTTAACTGGGAAGGTCTGTCAAATTAATAAGTTGATTAGGACTTGCCCACTTATGATAGCTGGTTGTTATTAAGAATGACAACAAAATAACCAAAGACTGTGTATGCAAATATGGAAAGGTGCTAGCATTCTGTAGCTGAGAAAATGAATTACTGGAAAATCTATGCTTAGGGGTTGTCTGCACACCAGAGATGAAGCCCCATTACATGGAATGCTAATGCTGATTCAGTTATTCTGGTATAAAGGTGCATTATACTGATATAGCTCTTCCCATCTTGGAAGGAGAATAGCTGTATCAGTATAAAGGACCTTTATATTGATAGAATTGTATCTACCCTTGGTGTTGCACTGGTATAACAATCCTGGTAAAAAGCCACACCTCAAACCTACATATTTCTACTACTACAAAACCTGTGCATGGATGAGGTCTACTTTAGTCCCAGCTCAGCAATAGTCTATATAGATATCATCCGAGTGAGACAAAATCCATTCTGAGGATAAAAGCTATTAATAATTGTATGAAGAAGATGCCCAGATTCTAGGACCATGAGGTCTATATTAGTAAATAGATAGATGGTGTCTTTGTGTCTTTAAGTATTAGTTTGTGTGGTTGTTTTGAGTCCACCCACACCACTACTAGCGATAGGGATTGTTGCTCAGTTAATACAGAATAAGTCTTCTAACTCATAAATTGATAGACAGATGAAGGCCACTTCTTTTGGCACAACCAGTCTTATTTCCTGTGAGTTTCAGCTTGTCATCATCATTTTCTCTGACATATTCCTCCTCTTGCATTATTTCCTCTTAGGCAAGACTATGATCTAATTAAGAGACCATTTTCATGTTGATACATAACTTCAAAGGTTCATTTTTATTGAGTATTAATGTTTCAGCCCTGTAGGGCTTGATCTTCCCATCTTGTGGGAAGTGGGTAAAGTGGATGAAATCTTTGTAAGGCTCTTCCTCAGATGTGTGGAAAGCTAGAGCATTCCATGATCCCGGCATCCCTATCTTAGCTCCTTGCACAGCTCCACTGGAGACCTACCATCATTGGCTTTTGCAGCTGGTGGTTGCCCCTAGAAATGCCCTTCAACAGGGATGCCAAATATGGAGCGATCTTTATGGAAATATCATGCAGCTTGGGGCTGTTGTCACCTTACCGTCATTCCTGAAGGGGCAGAGAAGAGATGATGAGTGTGTGTTTCTTAATCCTTGTCCATTCTCCGGGCATGATGGAGGTAGGTCAATGTATGCTAGCTTAGGATCTATGGGTCCATGGGTTGAGAGCGAGCTCTAATGCAGGGTCCAGAGGAAAGCAGCAATTCTTCTGTGGAAGCAGTTGGACCTTGGTTTTATGTGGGAGAGGTGAGATCCAAGTACATATCATGGGGATATGACCAGTCCTCTGCACTTAGCTTTGCCCTTCATTCAAACAATTTTAAAATAGTCATCTGTAAATAATGGGTCAGATCTTACACTTACTTTGCATGGTCAGGCCCAGAATAGCTAGCACTTATATTATATAGCATCCTCTGACATTCTGAAGTTATTTATCAGAGAGACCTATTGATTTTACTATCAGAAAAAGAGAATGATGAAAAATGCAATAGACTCTAACATTTCACATGAGAAACAAGTTACATAAATGTGTATATCCCCACCCCCATTAGGTAGTTATTCTAGATACATTTCAGTATAACCAGTGACAAGAATATTTTGTCATTTAAAATAGTACATAAAATAACTGAAAGGATTGCAAATACTTCTGCTATTAATATTCCTTGAAGTTTATCATACAAATCTCACTATGAAGGCATCTAGACTTCTCACATCTATTTTGAGGGTGAATTAACATGGAAAACTGAACGTTTCAGTTTACTGTAATATATTAAATTACAGCAGTAATGCGACCCTTTGACTGAAATAACAGAGATAAGAACCCTTCTAACAAAAGTGTATTTATTGGTACTGTTTACACAGAACATTTGTTAAAATTTCTTTTTAAATTGATATATTTTGGAGCACAACTCATTTTTGAATTTAAACACGAAGTTGCTTTTAAAATAACATCTGATAAACCAAATGAAGGTATGAGTATACCATTTGCATTTACACTACTTAATTGTTTATGTGGCCCCAAAAATCAGTGAAAGGAAAAATGAGTTGAATACAGAAAGCTATCTGGAATAATCCAGGGACATTGCGATGGAAAAATTTCTCAGTTTGATGTGACTCTCTCTTTGACAGTTCTCCTAAGGTAGGTTATTCTGAAGAAAACATATGTTTCCATTTTCTCTCCCTCTGCTTCCTTTTAGTCCCCAGGCTCCACCAGGGTCACAGCAACATTAAGGCTTTTGTCACTGTGATTAATAGCTCTTTAGATCATCTTTAATTCACTCACTAATGACTGAGGGTCTTTCTGCTCTCCAAGTAATCGGGTGATGTATGAGCCAATAGTACACCTTGTGGCAGAGGTGAAAATCATTCAGGCAATGCAAATATTGTCACGGGGACAAATGTTTTCCCTGTTAATAAAAATTAATGAATTCTACCCAGGAGCTAGTTAAAGAAGCCATGGTGAAGGAGATCCAAGCACAAGCAAGCTCTCACTGCATGGAACCATTAATTTAGTCTTTCCAGATATGTGAGGATAATTATTATTAGTATTTCTGCATCTACATAATAGATGAGACAGTGGCAAGTTAATTTAATTATACAAATACATTGCACTGTAGCCAGATCTGTCTTTCAGTTTCTTAGGCGTACTTGCTGTTGTTAACGTTAGCATCATTATTTTTCTTTACCATAGTTAAACCACAGGCTTCTACCCATTGCAATAGTTTAGTGAATACATTCCAGTATCTGGTGTTTAGTTAAAACCAAGAATTACAGCGGTTAGGATTTTATGACTGTAATATGATGTAATGAAGTTATAAATTTGAAAAAGTTCCTGTAACACATAATAAAAGGTTGATGAAACAGGCTGGAAATTACTAAGTGGGATGAAAAGTTTTGTGGTGGGTGGGGGTTTGTGGGGAGAGAGGGCTTTGAGTGTCTTATATTTATTGAATGCTTATGATTTTTTTTAAATCTGCATCTTAGATGTACTTTATATCATAGCAACTATTATGCTTGCAACCTTATCCTTTCACCCCAACTAGGAACTGCCACTGCATGGTGATGTCAGAAAGGTGTGCCTGTTATTTACAGCCTGAACATACACTCTGACTAAGGCGGGTTTTTTTTTGTTTCATTTTGATAGTCCCCGAATCTTTCTTCTGGCGACAAAAAGCTATTATCTTAGAGGAGTAAATATTTCTGAAACACATACTAGTCCCACCACTATCACTTTCATCTTAGAACACGAAACCAGTGAACTTTTGAAAGCCATATTTTTACCTCTGTACAGAACTTATCTACAAAGGAACATATTACTGAGAGGGGGGATGAGCTCTACTTGTTACTATTATTTCCAGTGGACACCCAAGGAGACTAGCTAATTTGTTCTTCATTAATGCCAAGGACAAATAAAAAAAGAAAAGACTGAACTATGAATTTACTTCTACAGTGCCTCTAATGTGGCTTCCACTCTCTGTCATTCTCTAACAGAATTCTCAAACCTTTACTGGGTATTTCATGTGGTAGCAGAGTGTGCAACAACATGGTTTTAAAATAAGATGGAATTTAGTGGTGTGTCTTAAATGAAAGCAGAAAATTGCATGCGTCCTTCCTGCTGAAGGGATGGACAGTTGCCTGCAATCAGACATTCTTTATGCTATGACTCAATGATAGCTCTTCCGTTGTTAGTTCTTAGAGGTCTGGACCAAAACCTTGGATCCAAACACACTAGAAATCTGAAAGTATTTGAAAGGCAGACCTAGATGCTGGCCTTTCAGTTATTCCAATGGTCTCTGTCTTCATAACAAGCTGAGCCAAAATAACAGATCTGAACAACCCTGCACTATAGAGTTCAGCCTTTGCCCAATAGCTCCTAGCTTGATCTTTTCCCTACAAGGGGATGTTTTACAAACTGAAAATATGCACGTAGGGTGAAACTGTCAAAGATGGATCCATGGATTTAGGCTTCTAGCCCCCACCCCCTTCTCCTTGGGCACAAAGTGATATAGGGTTGAGCCAAAGCTCACTGAAATTGGTGGAAGCCATCCCATTGATTTCATTGTGTTTTGGGGCAGGCCCTTTCAGAGCTTATGAGCAATTAGATATCTGACAAAAGTCAAAGCAGCCATGTTTGAAAATATTTTTCTTGATAGATGTGGTCTGAAATCTATCTGCATTTACACCTACTGGCTCATATAGCTATCCCTAGGGGAAGAATTTTACCTGTGCTATCTGCATATGCTATCTGGAATTTGTATTAAAAGTTGCATGAATTAATATAATTAATCTATATTTACTACATGATACATTAAATGTTGGCAGCAGTATATATAGTAGTAATTATGCAGTGCATTGTTATATCTGATGGAGTTGAAAAACAGTTATAAACTAATATTCCATAGTAATAAGTCTGACTTATGCTTTAAAGGAAAAAATGAGACATGATTTTTCTAGTGCACTGATTTGTGATGACGGCATTCCCTTCCACAAACAATGGGAACCTATAGATCTGAATTTCACAGCTCATGCCTATTGCTAGGGGGAAAAAAGAAATGTTAAGGGGAGAGCTGTTTGCAAAATATGAAAAAAACCCCCATACCTGAGAGAAATTTCATATAATCCTCCCTCCCATTTTTCATTGAACTTTTGAACTTTTTAACCTTTTCCAACAACCTGTAGTATGAAATGATGGCAATTGGTTTGTCAGCTTTGTAGTCATCTAGTACTAAATAAGGACCAGATTTGCTTAAGTGTTGGATTTTCCAAAGAGCTCGGCACCCAGCATGCTGAGTTCTTCTGGGAATCAAGCCCCTAATTTTGATGCCTAAATGGGAGCTGATTGTTTTGAAAATCCAGACCTAAAAGGTTTCCAGGCTGTTGTTGTCATTGGTTTTGGAGGTCCTTAGGCCTCTCTACACTCTTTTTTGAGAAATCTCCTACCCCTTTCACTACCACTGCTTCAAGCAGATTGATGGGAGAACCAGTGTGCTCAGATCTCTGGCATTTGGAGCACCACCGTGTCTTATAGACTTTCTTTGTGCTGTGTTAGGTGACATGGTGCTAAAAATGCTAGCACTCTGTTTACATCAGCATTCCGACTCCTGTTGTTGCACCAGCATTAGTGAAAAGGTGGAGATTTTCCCCCAGATGCTAATGTAGACATAGCCCTGCAATTTGCTAATATAGATGCATGTAATTTGCTAATTTGCACATGCTAGTGTAGACACGTGCAATTTGAAATGCACATCCCCTTCCCCTAAATCAGTTTTCACAGCTTCACTACACAAAGGGTTTGGACAAGTGATGGCACCAGGGACAATAAGAGTGAGCTCTTTTGGCCTGTGGTGAAACTAAGCATGAGAGACAACTGGAATTTGAATTTTGAAATTTCAATTAAGTATAAGAGCTGCTGTTTGGCTGCAGCAGAAAAAACAAAACATTGGCTTCTCTGGGACTTTAACAGGATGGAAACAGTCCCTGGGGAATACACCTGTGCTGTCTGCTGGCATGTGACTTCCCTGCTCCTTCCTCTTTAGTTGGGGGTGTACCAGTTAGTTGACCAGAACTGACTATTCCCTCCTTCGAGGGGACATGGGATGCAGCCTTGAGATAGCTCTCACTTCAGTCCTGGCCTCTAACCATTCTAAATCCAAGGCATGGAAAGGTAGTTCTGTCCTTAACCAGGCAAAATTTCCTTTGTTGTAGTGGAAACTGTGCTGGATTAAAATCTGCAGGATTGAACCCAAAAGAAATATGTTCTCTTCTAAATTGTGCTCCAGTGGAATAATGTTTAATCTACCAAAGGTTGTATATTAAATTTATATATTTTAAATTAGTTGGATTAAATGGATTAGCGTATTTCATTATGAGATTAATTTTCCTGGATATTTACAGATAATTGACCAACAAGAAACAAATAACAAAGGATTGTGGAAGTGGAAATGTTTCAAAAGAGCAGAGTAGATAGGAGCATACAGTAAGTTAGAATCTGTGCAAAGGAACTTGTCCTGCCTTCCAGACAGGTTTAGGGGTGAAAAATCTGATCAAGCCCGCAAGGATGCTCTGAGTCTTTCCACTCTTGCTTTGTCCCCTCCAAACCAGATGAGCTGAATCCCAAAGAGTCCTCATGGACTGACTTTTACGGGGCTAGAAGAAGAAAGGTAACAAGTCACAGATGTGACATTCCTTCCTTTTGCACCATGCAAGTAGGGATCTGGGGGTTCAGGCTCCCTTTCATGCATATATGCTGATGGTAGTCAGGGGCTGGAGATTTTTATTAGAAACTGTGCAAACCCCTACAGGACCTGGGAAATGTATTTAGAATGACTAGGTGTTGTTCTGCTTAAACACTCTTGTGATACCAATTTTGGCTGTACTTGGAACCTGGTGTAATGAAGAAGGAAATGAAAGCAAAGGTAAACTTAATGTTTTACTCGAAATGCTTTCAGTAAAGGACCTTGTTATCTAATGATTGGTACTAGATGGCTGGTATAAATCGTGCTTTTTGTTCCCTGCACTCATGGCAAAGGAAAGCAAAGGCAAAAGGAAATCAATTGGAACTAGCAGGTAACAAATGACCAATCTTAGGCAAGCACAAAGATGGTGAAAACAGAGAGTGGATGTACATTACTAGCAAATGCAGTAGGGACTTTTTTTCCTTATTTACAATATGTTGCATATAATGAATTTTTGTGTGGAAGCAAAACATTTTACGCCATTAAGTGTGTAGAGATGCTCCTTTATTGTGTCATTTTGGACTGTTATTGGAAGGGATTTTTGTTTTAAATGTATAAAAGTTCAGGTAGCCTGTATGTGTGGGTGAGAGATTTATATTGGCCCTCAATTACCACACTAAAATAATGGTGCTCTGAAGTCAGAAAACTGATCTGAGCAAGAGTTACCAAAGGGATATAAAGCCCAAATGCCTGTGGTGCTGGTGTTAGGGAAATCCACTACTTAACTGAGATTAAACACAGGCTGGTTTCTCTTTAGAATCCTTGTGAAGGCACCTCTATAAACCTTATTTTCCAAACAGCTCACCATATTTTTGATTTGGCTCTTCTGAAAAAATCTGCCTGTAAGTGTCATATAAGAAAAACCAGACTGAGTTGGATCAGTAGCACATCTAGCTCAGTATCCTGTCTTGGTGTCCGATGCATCAGTGGAATGAATGGAACAGGGCAATTTCAAATGATCCACTTCCTGCTGTCCAGTTTCTGCTCCTGGAAGTTTGAGGTTTAGGGACACCTGGAGCATGAGGCTGTGTCCCTGACGATTTTGGTTAATTATAGAAGCTGCTGGGTGCTGAGTATGCCTCGAAGTGTGGCCCCTTTTTAGGTACCTAAATGAGAGTTGATCTCTTTTGAAAATCTGACTCCAGATGAGGAAACTGAGCCCTTGACGATCAGACACTCAACTCTTTTGAAAATGTAGCCCCTGTGTATTTAGAGCCTGCAAACATTGATTGCTTGGCCTAATGCTTCTAGCAATGAGGCTACTCACTATTAGGAACACTAGTCATGCACAGTGGCGTCGCTAGCGCTGGGCACACGGGGCACGTGCCCCGGGTCCCAACGCTGGTGCCCCAGGTCTCCAGCCCAATTGGGCCGGGGATCCGGGGCCCGATCCCTGGCGGTCCGCGGCCACGGCGGCCGCGTCTCCGGCCAGGGATCCGGGGCCTATCTGGCCGCCAGGCAGGCTCCGCCCCCTGGCCTGGGATAGGGCCAGGGGGTGGCCATGCCGCTGCCGCCAGGTAGCCTGCGCTGCCGTGCGGTGCGGCGTGGCTCAGCCTGGCCTGGCCCGGTGCGGCCGGACGCGGCCGCTGGAGGCCGGGCCCGCGGTCGCAGCTCTGGATCCCCAGCGGGGGACGGGGCCGCTGCAGCTGCGGGCTGCCGGCCTGGTCCCGGATCCCTGGCCGGAGACGGGGTCGCCGCAGCCACCGGCGGCCAGGCCGGGGATCCGGGGCCCGGCTAGCCGCCCACGGCAGCCCCGTCCCCTGCTGGGGATCTGGGGCCTGGCTGCGGCTGCAGCAGCCCCGTCCCTGGCTGGGGATCCAGGGCTGTGGCCGCGGGCCCAGCCTCCAGCGGCCGCTTCCAGCTGCACCGGGCCGGGCCAGGCTAGGCTGAGATGCGCCGCACGGCAGCGCGGGCTAGCTGGCGGCAGCGGCGCCGCGGCCTCCCCCTGGCCCTATCCCGGGCCGGGGGTGTGTGGCCTTTTGGCTGGGGGCGGGGCCTGCCCTCCGGGGGTGGGGCGGGGCCCGTGCCCCGGGTCTTTCCCCGCCCCAGTGACGCCCCTGGTCATGCATCAGAACATGCCTGTGCCATGCCTGGTACAAACACCAACCAGAACGATGGCCCCTGCCTCAGAGTTTATAATCTAGTTAGTAGTGCTCATGGGATCTAGGAGTAGTACTCATGTTAATAAGGCTTACAAGCTGTCAGTGAGCAGGACTGGGCTCTGTGATTGCCAAATAACAAGAAAGAAAAGAAAAGAAATAGGGGCTTGACCAAAATAAGGGAGATGAGAACCTGTCAGCCTACATAGGGTTAAATGCCAGTTGAGGATGAACACGAAACTCCTGGGTTTGACAAAATTTGGATAATGCTGTAAACCAGTTTTTAATTTACCCCCCTCTCTATGTTTCCTGGCTCAGAAAAACAAAACAAAACTAAACTTGACAAGAGACTCTAAGGGTATGTCTACTCTTACAATTTAATTCATATTAATGAGGATTAATTCAAATTAAATTAATGAATGGATACACTGGCTTTCAATAATTCAAACTAAGGAATTCCTTAGTTAATTCATTAATAAATTCCTAATTAAGTTAATTAGAACTAACCTTCTAAGTGTAGACATAGCTTGAGAGAGGCACTGTTTTCTTGTTAGAAACACAAGCTGCTGATTGGTTCCTAACTTGTGATCTATCTGGAGAAGGCTGCTGAGAGTGATCTAGATTCCAACCCACTGAAAGGCCACCGTGATTTATGCTCCCAAAATGGACTTAGAGGAGCACTCCTAAGCTGCAAGCCTGACTGTCACTATGTGTTTGTGGCTTTAGGCAAGTCATTTAACCCCTACCATGGTGTCTCCACTTATAAAATGGGAATTATATCATAACAGATTTGTGGTCAGCTAGGACTTGAGCATTTTCGCCAACGTGCTGCACAATATGGTCATTCAGATTTTCACAGCAGCAATGAGCACAAAACTCAGTACAAGCTGCTCTTCCAGCACGTGTCATGACTCTTTGAACTAAAGGAACACTTCTATTAGCTGATTGCTGTATGTGGCCTGTACTGTTGAGCAGTTCTGATTCCTGCACACAGTTCATTACAACACTAGCTTGACCCACACAAGTGTAATTAGTGGTTGTAAAGTGTATTAGGAAAAATGCATACTGTTATTGCTTTTATTTCATTGTTCTCTTTGGTAGTAGGGATGCATTATGCATGAGCAAAACACTTGTCAGAGATACACATGTGCAAATCTGAGAGCAGAATTTTGCCTTTGGTTTTTTTCGCAGACAGAGGCAGAACAAGATTCCCGGCATTCCAGCCCTTACAGAGTTCTGTCAAAGGTCCCAGATGTTGTATTCCTTTCCCTTTTACTTAGTAGATCCCAGACCAAAACTTAAGGGGTAGTTATAGATAAACTGAATATTAGTAACTTAGAGGTTAAAATTCTTATAAAACAATCCTTAGTTCATTTAAAAAAAGGGGGGAGGGACTAACAAAAATTGAAAAACCAGGAAATTCAGAGTTAAGGTTAAACTTGAAAGTAACCCAGAGATTTGAAAATATGGCAGTTCTGTAGGTTGAATGACCCTTTGTAGGTTAGTTTGGATCTAAAAAGTTCCCAGTGGGTGGGGAGAGGTAACTTGTCATTAAGAACCATAACAAGACAGGTAAAGATCACTGGCAGTGGGAAAAAGGGAATGAGTCTTTTGAGATATGCGTGAGCAGTGAAATCCCCATTTCTGCAACACTATTACCTTTGTTCTTCACTATGTGCCATTGTACCTCTATGCCTCACTGCTCTGTTAGCCCAACTCTCTCTAGCCAATCCCCTCCACTTGCCACTCTTGTGGTCCTTTTAAGGCTTGCAGGAATCTAGTACCTTAGGAAACCTGTAAGAGAAGTTGGGCTACATAGAAGAAACAGCAGGGGCATTTCATCCAACAGCCCCTCTTGTTAAATAGATGGATCCAATAAACTTAATTTTAATTGCCTCTCACTTTCTGTTCCCAAATTAGGATCCTGCTACAGGAATTAGGATCCTGCTACAGGAAATTAGAGCCTTTAATATATAAATTTAGACACTTCCATTGTTTGCCTGAAGTATGTCCTTTATATATGACAGAGCGTGTGTGTGCATGCGCATGTGAAAGTGGGGTTTGATTTTACTTTTCTCATTGCATCTGAACTTAATATACCGTATAGTGTTGCAGTAGTGCATGAGCCTATACCCAAATCTGAAACTCCTTCAAATGAAGCAGGAGCCCCTTTCCTTTAAATAATCAGTAGAAATGGAGAAAAGTATTAAAGAATAAATGAATCATAGAGTGAGAACTAGTATGTCAGGAAAATGGCATAACTAAAATGCCTCTGGAATCTGTAGGATATTTGCTGGTACAGGGGGATTTCTAAGTCATGGTTCATTTACAATGTCTGTTTCCTCTCTCAAGGAAGGATTTCTAATAGATTCAAGGAGACTCCAAGTTCCTAGTAAATTTTGCTAAAATAAAGGCAGCTCTGTCAGTGAGAGACTTGTTTTGTTTATGGAGAAAACTTGCCAGCCATGTCTCACATTGTGTCCCCTTCAGAAGAACAACCTTACTCTTTCAAACCATGGAGGAGATGGAGTCCTAAACAATAGCTTCTGCAAAGTCTGTAGCCGAAAGGTCGTGATCTGTGGTTTTTAGACTAACTGGAGAGTGGCTACAGGCTTCTCAGGCAAGTCACAGCCGTAATCTGCTAGAAAACTCACTGCCCACCAGATTGAAAAAATATTTAAATAGTTTACAATTAGCTATTGGGATTTATTGCTGGAGCTCTGTTCGCTTATGGGATGTTTGCCTGTTTTGTAACTAGAGCACAGTCTATGCATGATAGGAATTTCATCAAGTATGAGTAGCTTTGAAGGTTCTGATTTCCTTTGATTTCAGGATCAGTCCTGAAGATGGGTGATTAAACCCCAAATGTTCCCTAAATAGTCTTTTTTATTATTAAAGATATTTGCTTTGCACCATTTTCCCTTTCCACACATTCTAGCAATTGCATTACTGGTAAAAATGTTAACTAAGAGCAAACTTTAAATTAATTCACAGGACAAGTCTTTGTGCCAAAAATGCTAATCTGATCATGTGATCAGCAATTGTGAACAATGCAATGTATTGTGTTTGACCAGTCACAGCTAAACAACACAGCTCAAATTTTAAATATTTCTGATCAATCAGTAGTGTGAAAAATACAAAACCTATGTTCCAATAACTAGTATGTTAAAGGACATCACAATTTGCTTCAGATATCAGGTAAATAAAAAAAGCTTCAAATAAATTGTTACCTCTGAGTTATTCACACTGAGCACGAGTCAGTCCAAAATATGGATACTGAGTTGGTGTAAATCAACATATCAGCTTTACACCAACTGAAAATCTGGCTTTATGTATTCTTTATCCAGTCCCAGGGGTATTTGAACTAGGGTTTATATGAATATTTCTTTATTTACATGACAATAGCCTCCTTATTCAGCCTTCAGCAGTTTGCTCAACTAATTTTGAACAGAACAATGATAGTAGATTTGTAAACTCCAATACAAACAAGAGTCCTCTTGGACTTTTAAAGACTAACAAATTTATTTATAGCATGAACTTTTGTGAGAGAAAACCCCACTTCATCTGATGCTTTTGTGGGGAGCTTACACAATGGGTTCCCCATCTTCAAATGTGATGAACTGCAGTTTTCTCCCACAAAAGCTCATGTGATAAATAAATCTGTTAATCTTTAAGTGTGCCACATGAATCCTTGTTTTTTCGCTGAACTAGAATAACATGGCTACCCCTTTGGAACTTGTCAATAAATACCAATACTTTTCAGAGACATCCATGGCTTTTTGGGGGGACCTTCAGACATTACAGTTTGTTTCTTCTGGAGGTAAGAGTTTGGAGTGTTGAACATTTTAATTTTTGGCAGGGACACTTAGAACGTGGAGTAGATACCTAGAGTAATATTTTTAAAACAAAATATATTGTCATAGGATACACATCCGTGCACCACTGGGCTATGTTCTATATGATTTTTCTGTTCACTTTTCCACTGTGATGGTATGATTTGATGCTAGTTATGCCACACAAGGTTCCTTTATGAATGCTCAAAACATATTTTACATGACTGTTATGGTATAATGTTCCCTGCCGCATCATGTATGTCTGCAGATCTGAGGCATGTTACATAGCTCAGATACTCATGACTCCCCTTAGGAGGATGAAGAATTATATGACAAAGGAAAGGCAAATTTAGCTGCCCAGCTCCACACAGCAACACCGAGCAGGAGGGTTGAGGGGGATTAAAAGGAATGCAGATGCTTTGGGAAGAGAAGCTGCTGGGCTAGAGAAGCCCCATCTTGGAAGTAATTGCAAGATACACAGGCTAACTCACAGTGCCAGAAGAGTTTGTTCTGCTTGAAAATTACTACAGCCAGACTTGGGGTAAGAAAGATGAGACCAAACTAAAGCGTGATCCTAAATGGTATAATATTGTAGTATGTGTGTTTTATCTTTTATTTTCTCATGGTAACTCCTGACTCATTATGAAATGATTGTGCATTGATTTTCTGTATACTCACTTAAAATCATATCCTGATCAATAAACTAGTAGTTGTTTTATCTAAAGCTGTGTGGACTTTAGAGGGTATGAGTGAGGGAGGCTGGGCACAGTTCATTTCTTTGATAAATGGATGGACACCAGTGTATAGTGATTGGAGAAGGATCGCAATCCCTGTAAGACAGAAGTTCCCACTGTGGTGTCTGGGGCTGGGGGTGCTTCCTAGGGGCTCATCACCTGAGTGGCCAGAGGGCTGGCACTCATGGGACTGATCACATGCAACAAGCTGATGTGGACTGATTCAGAAGTGAGTGGTCCCCTGGCAAAATGGTGTGAATCAGAGTTCAGGAGCGGGGAATGTAGGGTCACAGCAGCACACCAGACCGGATCTGGGGAGCAGCCTATCACACATACGAAGAAATAAAATCAAATAATAAAAGCAGCTCACATTGACTAAGCAGGGTCAAGTTGGGTAGTACAAAGAGAGGACACATCTAAGGAATAGGCAGCAGTGGGATTGAGTTGGAAGGTGACTTTATCTTCTGAATCAGTTATGATTCAGTGGCTTAGTCCAAAGCTAGAGAATATTGTATTTCCAGGGGTGCCATTCTTTAAATGAAACTTATAACATTTGCTTACACTGTTCTTATAAGATCCCAACCCACTGCATAAATAGATTTCACTGTTTTGTGGCCATATTACAACTTGGATAACTGAAGTTTGCCTACCTAAAAATTCACCTGCTGTATCAGTTGATAGTTTTATTTTCTCTCCAAACTTTCATGTAGTAGGAATAAATCTGTGGCTGTCTAGGACTGAAGGCTGTAACAATGCTCACAGCTCTACCACTGGAGCTATAGGAGGATCTTTGTTCACTGTTGATGCACAGGGCTTTTAGTCCAAAGCTGAACAGTTTTGATTCTATCCAGTAGAGGGCAGAACATATACATACTTACTTGTTCATAACAGCATGTTCTATTGGCTACTTTTGCAGTTAAAGACTACTGGGGGGAAAAAAAATTCTTTTTCCTCTTCCAGATTAGTGTGTTTTGTAATAAGCCAAAGTAGTGAATCATGTATTTGGACTTTGACATCTCTTGGCATCTGTAAAAGAGAAACGGCTGGTAGTGTTCCTACAGTTATAGTAATAGAATTCATTGCCTGCTCTGCTGGCTGGGTTCTCTATTTGAAACCTCCCATCATTATGATGTAGTCAGAATAGTCAGTGCTATCATGGTTAAAGCTGTTCTTTACAATATTTGGGGCAGCGCTTCAACAAAATGAAGGTTTCCTTTCAGTTATATAGTATGAGGTGGTTAAATGTGTCTGCTGGCACAACCACCTTAGTATGAACTACTTCTAAATAGAAGGAAAAGGAGAATAATGCAGCAAGGACTCCTCAAAGGCACCAGAATAGCTAAGGAAAGCTTTTGCTTCCATATTAATCACCAGTGTGCTTATCTTTCAGAGATCATGTACTTCCCTTGTAATACTCTAAAAGTTCTCCAACACATTCTGTCTGAAGAACTATGTTTGTGTTGATATAGCAGTCACTGAAATCATAGGGAATCTTTCAATTGACTGTGGCCCGAAGTACCATATATGCTCATGTATCAGCCAAGAATCGTCTATCTTGAAATTCCCTTTGAAAAAGGTACTTAGAATCATAGAATCCTAGGGTTGGAAGGGACCTCATAGGTCATCTAGTCCAACCCCCTGCCAGAGGCAAGACCACTCCCACTAAACCAACCCAGTCATGGTTTTGTCCAGCCGGGCCTTAAACACCTCCAAAGATGGAGATTTCACCACCTCCCTCGGCAGCTCATTCCAAGCCTTCACCACTCACCTAGTAAAAAAGTTTTTTCTAATATCCAGCCTCGACCTTCCTAACCGCAACTTGAGACCATTGCTCCTCGTTATGTCCTCTGTTATTACCAAGAACAGTCGAGCTCCATCTTCCTTAGAGCATTGCTTCAAGTAGTTGAAGGTTGCTATCAAATCCCCCCTCAATCTTCTCTTCTGCAGACTAAATAAGCCTAATGCTTTCAGTCTTTCCTCATAGGGCTTGTGCTTCAGCCCTTTAATCATTTTGGTTGCCCTCCTCTAAACTCTCTCTAGCATGTCCCTGTCCTTTTTGTAGTGGGGAGCCCAAAACTGAACACAGTATTCTAGATGTGGCCTCACCAGTGCAGAATAGAGGGGAATGATCACATCCCTCGATCCGCTGGTAATACTTCTTTTGATGCAACCCAGTATGCCATTGGCCTTTTTGGCAGCAAGAGCACACTGCTGACTCATATCTAGCTTCCCATCCACCATGACCCCCAGGTCCTTTTCTACACTGCTGCTACTTAGCTGAATGTTTCCCAGCCTGTAGCGGTGCATGGGGTTTTTCCATCCCACGTGCAGGATTTTACACTTGTCCTTATTGAACCTCATAAGATTTCTATTGGCCCATTGCTCCAATTTATCTAGGTCTCCCTGAATCCTGTCCTTGCCCTCCAATATGTCTACTGTTCCCCCCAGCTTGGTGTCATCCGCAAACTTACTGAGAATGCAGTCTATTCCATCATCCAGATCATTGATGAAAATGTTGAACAGAACCGGCCCCAGGACCGACCCCTGGGGCACCCCACTCGTGACTGGCTGCCAGCTAGACATGGAACCATTGATTCCTACACGCTGAAACCGTTGATCTAGCCAGTTATCTATCCACCTTATAGTCCACCTATCCAACCCATACTTCCTTAATTTGCCAGTGAGAATGCTGTGGGAAACTGTATCAAAAGCCTTGCTAAAATCAAGGAATTTCACATCAATGGTTCTTCCTGCATCCAGAAAACCAGTCATCTGATCATAGAAGGAGATGAGATTGGTCAGGCATGATTTACCCTTGGTAAATCCATGCTGACTGTTCCCGATCACTTTATTTTCTTCTAAGTGTTTCAGGATGGATTCTTTGAGAACCTGCTCCATAATTTTTCCAGGGATTGAGGTGAGGCTGACTGGTCTATAACTCCCTGGATCCTTCTTTTTCCCTTTCTTGAAAATAGGCACTACATTTGCTTTTTTCCAGTCCTCTGGCACCTCCCCCATTCTCCATGAGTTTTGAAAGATAACGGCCAGCGGTGCTGCTATCTCATTGGCCAATTCCCTTAGCACCCTTGGTTCCAGTTCGTCCGGCCCCATGGACTTGTGCGCATCCAGCTTCTTTAAGCAGTCCCTAACCTGATGTTCGATCACCAAGGGCCTCTCTTCGTCTCTCCAATCTGCCATATCCATGGTAGTGGGCTGGCAGCTGACCCTGCCTGTGAAAACTGAAGCAAAAAAAGCATTGAGCACTTCAGCTTTTCCCTCATCCTCCATCACGAGGGTGCCTGCCCCATTCAGCAAGGAACCTACACCATCCCTAATCCTCCTTCTGTTATTAACATACTTGTAGAACCTCTTCTTATTATCCTTTACAGTCCTCGCTAGCTGCAACTCCATTTGTCCTTTGGCCTTTCTGATTTTATCCCTGCAGTCCCTAGCAATATCTTTATATGCCTCCTTAGTCATTTGACCAAGCTTCCACTTCCTGTAAGCTTCCTTTTTATGTTTAAGCTCAGAGCAGAGTTCTCGACTAAGCCATTCTGGCTGCCTCACATGTTTGTTCTTTCTCCTAATTGGAATGGCAACTTCTTGTGCCCTTAGCAGGGTTTCTTTAAAATATAACCAACTCTCT
The DNA here is from genome assembly GCA_007922195.1 of Podocnemis expansa. Classification (NCBI taxonomy): domain Eukaryota; kingdom Metazoa; phylum Chordata; order Testudines; family Podocnemididae; genus Podocnemis; species Podocnemis expansa. Next base: position 10,419 of record ML682074.1, on the reverse strand, counting down.
TGGACTCCTTTCCCCTTCAGATTAGCTTCCCAAGGGATCCTGTCCATCAGTTCCCTGAGGGAGCCAAAATCTGCTTTTTTGAAGTCCAGGGTTTGTGTTTTGCTTCTTTCCTTCCTTCCTTTAATCAGCATCCTGAACTCAACCATGTTATGGTCACTAGTGCCTAGCTTGCCATTTACCTCTACCTCCCTGATCAATTCTTCCCTGTTTGTGAGCAGCAGGTCGAGAGGTGCAAGGCCCCTAGTTGGTTCCTCTAGCATTTGTACTAGAAAGTTGTCCCCAACACTCTCTAAAAATTTCCTGGATTGCCCATGCACTGCTGTATTGGCCTCCCAGCAGATGTCAGGGTAATTGAAGTCCCCCATGAGCACCAGGGCTTGTGATCTAGAAGCTTCCGCTAGTTGTCCATAGAACACCTCATCCACCTCCTGCTTCTGGTCTGGTGGTCTATAGCAGACACCCACCACAACATCCCGCTTGTTGCTTTCCCCTCTCAGTGTAACCCACAGACTTTCTACTGGCACGCTTCCACTTCCATAATGGAGCTCTGAGCAGTCATAGAGCTGTTTTACATATAACGCTACTCCTCCCCCTCTTCTTCCCTGCCTGTCCTTCCTGAACAGTTTATACCCATCCATGGCAGAGCTCCAGTCGTGCAGACTATCCCACCACGTCTCCGTTATTCCTATGATATCATAGTTCCTTGTCTGTGCTAGTACTACCAATTCTTCTTGCTTATTTCCCAGGCTCCTCGCATTAGTGTATAGGCACCTAAGATACCTGGCCGATTGCCCTAATTTGTCATGTTGATTTCCAATTCTGTTACATAAACCTCCTTGCATTTTTTCTTGGAGTTCTCCTCCCCTACTCTCCTCACGTATTGGGGCTTCAGTAGAGCACTTCAGACAATTATTTGATTCCCCCCTATGTTCCAACTACCTTCTCTTTTATTGCTGGTGCTATAGTCCCAGCACCCCCCAAGTTCCATCCCTTCCCCCAGATCACCCACATTGTCACTTACCTGTGGGCTTTGATCTCCTTCTCCCGTTGAACCTAGTTTAAAGCCCTCCTCAGTAGGTCAGCTTATAGACTTGGCTTATATGTAGGTATATATGGTACTTTACAGGCCATGAATTAATCATCATGACAACCCTCTATGTCTACACTTAAGAAGTTAGTTCAAAATAATTTACTTTGAATTAATTATTTTGAACTAATAATGGTTAATTTGAATTAAGTTAATTTGAACTAACAGGGCCCCACTAGAAACCCAAATTAAACTAGCATGTCCATGGACAGGACTTGCTTGTTCGATTTAGGAAGGAGGCACCATGGGAAGTCTGGCAACATGGCACCCAAGAAGGGCCATGCCCCCACCCAATGCATAGAAGGAGGAAGGCACCCTGGGATGAAGAAGGTCAAACCACATTAATTCGAACTAATGCTTAGTTCGAAGCAACACGGCTCCATTGAGTTAATTTGAACTAATAAGTTCAAATTAACCATTACCTCGAAGTTAAGTGAGGTTTTATATCTTTGAAGTAAGCATTCGTTACTTCAAACTAAGGAATTCCTTAGTTTGAAGTAATGAAAGCTAATGTAGCCATGCATTAGTTTAGTTCAAATTAATCCTCATTAATTCAAACTAAGTTGTAAGTGTAGGCATAGCCTCTGAGCTAGGATGTATTATTATCTCCATTTTACATATGAAGACACTGAGACTCAGTTAGGTTGCATGGATCTCCCAAGGTCCATAGAAAATCTCTGGCTGACCCAAGAACAGAACTCAGAAATTCCATCTTTCAGTTATGTGCTCTTACCACAACTTTTAGTGTGAAATCACTTGTTTTTCTAAACTCTCTTTGTTGAACAATGTTGCAGTTAAACTAATTTATTCATGTAGAATAGAGAAAAGGAGCTAACTATGACAAAAAGTTAGTGGTAAGTAAGGAGAAGCATAGTAAAGCTCAAAATAAACCTCGCGGTACCTATTAAGACAGCTCTTGAAACTCTCATAGGGATGCGCGGGACTCAAAAAGGAGAGGAGAGTTGTTTGAACAAAGCAAAGAAAAAATAAGTTTATTTCCCTTGTTCTTTATTTACCCCGTTCAGACATATAGTCACGTATGTCTCCCCGAGTTTCAATTTTTCTGTGATGTCCACAAGAAATGAATTGATATTTATAATTATTTTAATTTAAAAAAAATATCGATCTGGCCCCTTAAGATATGCATGTGCTTCAGCTGGAAATCTCATTAGGATTGGCCAGGGAATGACTGTTCGGTTCCATGAAAAGTCTTGTGGTTTTGATTTTGGTTTCTGTTGCACGTTGGAGCAAAATCAAAACCTTCTAAAAGGTTTTGTGAAATAGACTTTTGACCAAATGTCCATTTTTGGATTGAAGAGGTCAGGTTTTTATTTTCTCTCTCTCTCTTGAATTGACCAGAGATTGCTCCCTGGATCTCAGAAACCTCGCTATCAAAAATTTGGTTGAAATCTACATACTTCCGCAAAACATTTTGATTTCAATGACATAGCATTTTCTGACCCCCCCCCCGAATAATTTTGTCAAAAGGGCTTTGACAGTTCCTGATCATATCCCCTTTTGACCATTTGTCACCTTCACTAGTGTCACATCTAGCAGTTGTGTTAGATTTAGACTATGGGAGAGATCGTGGATGAAACCTTGGCCCCTCTGAAGTCAATTTTACCATTGACTTCACTGAGGTCAGGATTTGACCCATCTCTTCCTGCTTGTATTATCGATTGTTTAGCACAATTTGGACACTGTAAACATAGCAGATGATACAAATATTGTAGGCTGTTTTCCCTGTAAGAGACTTGAAGTCACAAATCACATGACAAGTTCATTTCTCAAAAATGGCATATGGAAGAGCTAAATGGAATAGATCTGTCTTCTGCACTGTTGGTTTCCTGTAATTGCTTCCTAAGAGGAAGTTGTCCTGGATATGATATTTGTTGCAGTATCCAGTGAGGAAGTAACCCTAGCCTAGATACTCACAGGGGGAGATACCACAGCCCTTCTGCAGTTTTTTTTCCCTGTTCCCTACACCCATCTTTCTTTAGTGACTTCTGAATCAGTTAATCCATTGATAGATCTTCTAACTCTGCCTTTGTCACGTGGGGTCGGGACACTATCTCATCTCTCTAAGGCTGCTGCACCAGAATTGTACCATTGATGACTGAACAAGTGAGATTGCACTGGTTTGCATTTCAACAGTGTAGCACATCCATGGTAGCCCTGCTTCTCAGTGCCATGGTACTCTGCCCAGGTAAAGACAAATTGCACTGCTGTATTTGCTGATACTCTCTGTAGGTTTCACAAAGCAATGTGGGACCTGCAGTTCAACTTCAATCTATATGCCACTTAAGTTACTGACATGTTATGATTCTATGTGAATAGCACCTTACATCACGTGTAATCCTACTGAAGCCAATTGGACTATTTATGTAGTAAGGTACTACTGATCATTGATATAATTTGAGCAGACTCAAACCCTATTGAACTCAACAGCAAAACTCCCACTGAATTCAGTGATGGAGAGTCAATCTGTAGTGTGGAGCAAGTTGTTTCTAATTTCCTTCATACCTTCTCAGCCTTCCTTTTGCTACTGAATTTCTTTGTGTGGAGTTGGACAATGAGAGGTGGAGAATGTAGTAGCAAATTGATGTTTCATTTGAGGAACTTTTCAATAGTTCTGACATTTCTCTCTCTTATTCGAAGGATTTCATTTCAGGGTCTTTTTGTCTATAAAGAAGGAAGAAAGCAGTTGTTGAAAACCAGTAGTCCCCACTTCTTAAGAGCAATAGAATGACTGTACTGCCAGCACAATTCTCAGGCTTTGGACTTGTGGGTATCACAGCAGTAAGAGGACAGAAAAATACCTTTGCTTTGGAAACACTGAGCATAAGCTGTTCTCCTTTAATACCAATGTAAATCCAGAACAGTTCCACTGGTTCTATTCCGTTCGCTCAGGATTTACAATGGTGTACAGGAGAGGAGACTCTGGTCCAATAAATTTTAGGAAGTAGGAATATCTCATAATAATTGGCATGTAGACCTGTCAATGTAGAATTTAGTGCTCATGTGACTTAAAGTTCATCTTCTACTATACCTGGTGTCAGAAGGAATTGCACACGTCAAAAGGCCTGATGCTCCTTTTACTGTGATGTAAATCAGGAACAAACCCATTGAAATATGTTTAAAACTGGTGAAAATGGGAAGACAGTTAGTCCTTACAACACTATATTAGTGCTTCGTCTACCCTAATAGACCATACCACCAAAGCAGGTAAATATTTTCTGTAGGATGTGGTAGCAGGCTCAAATTCTTTTATGTTAGCTCAGTAGATGACTTTTGGTGTATTGTGTTGGTTCTGAAGTATCTAAAAATGATCACCCTAACCTATTTTTTCCCTAAAGGAGCCAAAAAAGCATTAAAAAAAGAATTAACGATTTGCTTCTGTTAACACAGTTTACTTTGAATTCGGCCCAGTGATTTATAGTCCTTCCTTCTTGTATGCCTTTAACTCCCAAGGACTGTGGTAGGAATTTTGGGCATGCAAAGAAATTTTTATTTTGGTTAGCACTGCAGGACCAGTGTAACTATAAAAGTCTGAGTTCAGTTCTCTTCTGTCTTGTGTATCGTCAACAGAATAGTCAGCTCAATTCTAGTGGCTGAGGGTTTTGTTGCAACTAATGATGTATGAAGTGGAAATAAAACAGCTTGACCTTTCAGATCCCAGGTGTGAATGTGCAGCGTTGAGAGTTAGAAAAGTCATCCTCTGTACGAGCCACAGATAAGAAACTGAGAATCTGAGAGAGAATAAATATGGAGTCTCGTGGTATCATTTTCAGAGTCCCTTTACTGAGAATAACTTCACTTTAACTGTCTGCTTAGTATGTTTGACCATTATCACTGTCTTCTCTGCTGGGTTTGGGAACATTCTTCCATTTTGTTTCAGCTTTGAGACCATCAAACCTTCTTTGGTCAGGGGGCTGGAATTCTGTTTGGTGGTATTGCTAACTGACTCTGGTTTAAATCCCTGTTCTGCCTGAATATAGGTCTCCCACTTTGCATGTGAGTGCCCTAGGTCTCAGGTCGCTGGTTCTGCAAGAGTAGAGATCTCTCTTTCTGGTTTTTCATGGAAAAAAATATATAATAACAAAAAAATCAAATGACTTGGTTTTGGCTGGATGGATTAAAATTGAAATTTTAGAAATCTCTTAAGATTTTTCTGTGATGGTAAACCATGCACTGCACAGCTCTACCTGCTGCTAGTCAGTCATCTCTTTGATATCTTGGGTTCTAATCCTGAGGATGAGCATTTCAAAAATATTCAGTGTTGGCCTAATTTTTATCCATCTGTCCTCAGCTGTCAAATTCCCACTGACATCAACAGAAGCAGAAATAATTCAAAACTGAACATTTTTGAAAAAAAATCCCATGCCATAGATTTGGGGGACAGCAAGAAAAGTTTTCAGACTCAAAAGTGCTGGGCCACCTTTTATATTGGCTATTTTGCACATTTTTTTGTTTGTATATACTACATTGCTATCTGTCAACTCCTGTCCAAGCAAGGTGCACATATGAAATATTATTTGTTGTTATGATGGAGTTTGAAAGTACTTCAAGGTATTTAATCTGCCCAGGAAAACTTCCTTGTTCCATTATTTGGGAAGTTTTTGTTCCTTTTTGTAATCTTTATGCTTTATATTTCTAGCATGTTTGTTCAGGAGGAGAGATTTCTCATTATTTTCCTTTGTAGTGATTGTTTTGTACTTTCTTGGGGAAAAAATCTGCTCTTTTGATGATCTGCATGTTTACATGCAAAATATTGGCAGATCTCTGAGCCTAAGGAATGTGGTGGAAATCCTAATGTATCCTGTGCTTTGATTTTTGCAGATCTCTGTGTGTAGATCATGGTTACTGGGAGAGTTTTCTACCAAATATGATTGTTTAACCAATGTGTATGTTCTTAAATGGGCCTCTGCTTAAGCCTGTTGGGGTCTCTCAAGAGTATGCTCAGCTGTCCCAGAGAGGATGGGCTTTGTAGTTATATCTTAATAAGAGCAAACATTTACAGCACAGTAATAACTTCAGTTAAGATTATATGTAAAATAACTGAACTATGAAAATTGCCATCACAAAATTTTAGGCCCACAATTTTAAAAGTAGCTCTTGTTTTGGGTGCCTCAGTTTTTGGGTGCCTAACCTGAAACATCAACCCACTGCTTTAGAGTTAGAGTTTTCGGTTATCAGCACCTCTGAAAATCAGGCCCCTTTGTAGCATGCAAAGAGAAGGGAATAACAAGTAGCCACATGGTTTATTAGGTGGATTCATGCTAGAATAATTGGGGAATCAGGCTGGCAGTGGTCAGATGCATTTTGTTCATTACAGTGGCTCTTTTAATTTACTAAGAACTGAATTTATTTGCTTATGAGTGGTCCCTTTGACTACAGCAGGGCTGCATATGTGTGTAACATCTCACCAGTGTGAGTAGGAGACTCACAATGTAGCTCTTAGTTCCTTTGTAATGGCTGTGATCCACTACACACTATAACAAGGGCTACAGAATGATGATGGAGGGGCAACTATGAGGTGCTGCAACCCTGTGCACCAGGTTGCAATGCACAGATTGGGGGAATTGGGCCCAGCCCTATGGGACAGTAGCCATTGCTGTATGGTGAGTGAAGGGTGGACTTGACTCTCCAGCCCAGACCCTCCCCAGGGGCAGGATCTGCCCAGACTTTACTCATCATTTCCTCCTAAACCTCTGACTTTTACTAAATGTGCTGTGACTGCCCCATGATTTTCAATAAATCTGCAGCGCTGCCTCAAACCTGTGTGCTGCTTGGCTAGCATGTCTGGCTGTGTGATCTGGGGAAAGGTTCCATTAGGGAGAAGTAACTAGAAGCCAAAGTTGATATGCAGATTTTCCAAGCTGGTTTGTTGGCTTTGTGGTTTAACGTCTCCCATGACATACACTTTGAAGATACTCAAAAGCTTAGAAACAGAAACCAAGGAGTACCTAAAAAATCCTTGATTTGTTTATTTTGGATTTCCTGGGGTTAGTTGTTTGGGTTTCTTTTCCTATTTATTTTAAGATTGTTTTAGTTGGTTTCTTTGGAAGTGATTTTTTGGGGGGGGGTAATTTTCACAATAATTTTTTGTTGTTTAGATTTTCCCTTTTGTGATTCCCTATTGTGTCTTCAGATGCTTTTGTTTTTCACATAGATGGTGAGGGAAAGGAAAAAATAGTTCTGCATAATGAAAAACAATACCTCCTTGAGTGTTGCGATATCTATGTCGTGTCTTCAGGTGGCTCTTTGTGCTTAGGGAAGCAACGGCAAGTGGAAATGTAGCACTTTGTTGCCAGATACGTGAAATTTCCCAGCTTTAGAAAGAATGTCTACAGGAAATCTTTGTCAGGCAAGGGTGGCAATGTATTACATATTCTATGTGTAGCACAGCCTGGGACTCTAGCTCAGGTCTCATGCACACTGCTTAATGCTGATCATTGAATTTCTTCCCAGTATTCCCCTTTCTCTTTCCTCCAGTGAGGTATAGAAGAAGAAGACAGGCCCTTGGTGATGGAAGGTCAGGTTAGGGACTGCTTAAAGAAGCTGGATGCACACAAGTCCATGGGGCGGGATGAACTGCATCCAAGAGTGCTAAGGGAATTGGCTGATGAGATAGCAGCACTGCTGGCCATTATCTTTCAAAACTCATGGAGAATGGGGGAGGTGCCAGAGGACTGGAAAAAAGCAAATGTAGTGCCTATTTTCAAGAAAGGGAAAAAGAAGGATCCAGGGAGTTCTTCGACGAGCAGTGCTCCCGACTGCTCCACTCTGGGTTATAGCCGCGGTACCGCGCTCTGCATCGGATTTTCTTTGCATAGCAGTGGCTCCGTTGGTGGAGAGAGAGAGATGCTGAGGCTGTGTCCGTTGGTGTTCCCGCCAATGATGACGTCAGCAGCTCGCTCTCCCCAACCGTCACCTCAGTTCCTTTCTACCGCTCTCCGGCTCCGCACGGAGTAAGCGGTGGCTCCTCACTGTGAGACAACAGAAAGGAAACATATCTGAGCCAAACTCCATTCAAAAACAACGTTCAAAAAGCAAACTAACCAACAAAAAAAAAAAAAAACCGCCGCAGTCAGCGATGCCACAAGCGGCTGGCTTTAAACGCTGTACTGCCTGCAATGAACCCATGCCAGCCTCCGACGGCCATGACAACTGTATCCTCTGTCTGGGCGAGGGACACTTGTCCCACAAATGCCCCCAGTGTAAAAACCTGACCTCCCGAGCTAGAAAGGACAGGGAGAGAAAGTTAAAACTTTTACTTCTGGAGGGCTCCCTCCGTCCCTCCTCCGACCCCGGCGCTTCCTCTCAGGGCTCTGAAGGAGCGCACAAACGGCACTCGAATCTGTCATCCCCAGTACCTTTAAAAAAAAAAATCCAAAAGGACTGGGCACATGAGAAAACCCTCTCAGCAGGAACCCATAAATCGGGTGAACCCTGCGAGGGCGGCTGAACCGGCAAGCGCAGGTGTCCCCGCGCCGGCAGCGGATCCGCACCAAATGCCGGCACCTAGCCCAGTGCCGCCGCCGCCGCCGCTGCCTACAGCGGAGCCTCCATCTCCCTCGGCACCGCTCCTGGGGCAGACCTTTGCCTCCCCTCAGCCACAGGGTGCCCACCACTTACCGGTGCCGCAGCCTTTGATGCTCAGGCTGCCCCAGGCACCGCAACAGGCAGCCTTTACACTGCCTCCTCCGGCACCGCTTCTCTCATTTAACCCGGTGCCTCAACAACTGCCCGCCCAATTGACAGCCCCGTAGCCCGGTCTAGCCACGGCACCGGCCACATCACTGATGCTGGCACCGCGGCATACAGTGCCTCCTCCTCCCGCGCATAAGAAACAGCCGCGGAAGACAAAACACACTGTCAGAGAACAGGAGCTTCTGGTTCACACTGCTCCACCATCACCATTATTTCAAACTGATTCTTCAACCAGTAACTCAACCAGAATGTCTAGCCCTGCGACCCCGTCTTCAGCATCCTCAGTCTCTTCACCGGCTTCACCTATCAGCCATCAACCCATAACGGTCCAACCTCATACCAACATGGTATATCCTTATCCCTACCCGCCATGGATGCCTTTTCCACAGGCGCCAGGCATCACGTATCCCATCTGGCCGTATCAACAGTTCCAGTACCCTACAAATCTCGACCCAACACATCACCTTCCGCAACCGGGTCCAATCCAGTCTAACACACCAGCAACCACCACTACTGAACCGGCTGCCTCACAGCTGCCAGCGGATTACCTGAAGCAGTTTAGAGATCTTTTTCAACGGGCTGCGGTCGCGATGAATATTCCACTTAACGACAGCCCTACACCACAACATAAACTATACAAGATTCTTCAGGCATCTGTCCCTAACAAATTGGCACTACCCATGGACGAAGGCATAATCCAGCCTGCAATGGAAATATGGCAAACTCCGGCTTCCATCCTTCCTTCTAATAAGAAATCTGATAAGAAGTACTTCATTGCCCCCAAGGGAAATGAATTCCTTTTCAATCATCCTCAACTGAATTCCCTAGTAATTGAGGCAGCAAACCAGAGAACTCGACAACCTTATCACAAAACTACTTCCACTAAAGAGGATAGGAAGCTGGATTCTCTCGGTCGCAAGGCTTACACATCGGCTGCACTTCAACTAAGAATATCAAACTACACAGCGCTGCTCTCTAGCTACGACCACGAGCTCTATTCTAAACTATCTGAGCTCAAGGACTTCATTACACAGGACAAACGAGATCAGTTCGATCTACTACTCACCGAGGGCAGACTGGTAGCCAAGACGGCACTCCAGGCCTCTCTTGACTCTGCCGACGTTGCCGCACGAACTCTTGCCACGGCAGTAGTCATGCGCCGCGCCTCTTGGCTCCAGGCTGCAGACCTGCCTAAACAAATGCAACGTACAATTGAAGACCTCCCATTTGACAAGGATCACTTATTTGCCAAAACTACTAATGATGTAATGCATGACCTCAAGGACTCTTGTGCAACACTCCGAACACTGGGGATTTTTCCCACAGTCTCTCGTCGTAAACCATACAGGAGTCAACCCATTACGACCAAATATCCACACACCCAGTATAACCGCAGAGTGGATAATTACAAAAATAAACCAAGGCAACTGCGTCGCAATAGGCCGCCTTTCCAGACAAATCGCAACCCGCAATCTGCGGATACAAAACATCAATTTTGATGCCTTGCTCGAGGGAAATACCAGCCATACCCTCCCCAAAGCCCAGAGGTCACCATCTACACACCTAATTTTCAAGGACAAGCTACACCCGTTTCTACATCACTGGCAGCACATCACATC